>WEIV01010663.1:94750-112349 GCA_013390005.1 Calyptomena viridis | reverse complement strand
TAGAATTAAATTGCAATCATAGTACCAAAGTTCCCCCTGCTGGCTAAATTTTTCAGGCCTAGACATAGTCCCCTTCTTTTGTATGTTTATGGTTGTCTGTTCCTACTGTTTTAAACTTTCTCCAGTTTTGCCTTCAATCAAGTGCTGGCAGCCCTTTGTGAAACACGCCTCGAAGTATTTAAAAATTAGGAAAAAAAAAGTTTAATTAAAAAATTTGGTCACAATTGCAATGTGCCTCTGCTTTGCTCTTCTGTGAGATTATGTGCACTGGTCCCCTATATATTAAAAATCTGTTTCAGATTATTGGGTGTTTTCTTTAGAAACTTAATTTATAACAGGTAAAGTAACTACTGCTGCTGCTCAGTCAGATGATACATGCTTGCTGATTTTAAGTTTTCGTTCTCAGCTTCAGTATATAGATTCTCTTCTGAAAAAAAAGATGTTGGATCAAGAAGGAGTAATGAAGCAGCCAAGGAGAACTTGTACCCTCCCAAACTATCCAAAGGGCAACCAGGATATTCTAGGCAAGGTGAGTTTTCTCTCAGGAAGCTTTCTAATGAGTTTTTTGGTTCCAGGAAGTGGTAGTGATGAAGAATTAGCGAACTGAATATGCAAGTAATTTTTTGAGGAGTATTAAAAAAAAAGGTAGCATTCTCAAATCAAGGGACCAGCTCTTCTAACAAAGGCATCAACAGGGGAATTAAATGTTGCAGGATTATTGTGCTTAGTATGATAAGGGGAGGTGGTCTTGTCTTTTATTTTGACTGTTGCAACTTCTGTGGTACAGATTGCACATTTAGCTCAAATTGAGGATAATGAAGCAGCAAAAGTTATCTCTTGGCATTTGGCAAGTGACATGGACTGTGTAGTCACACTGACTACTGAAGCCGCTCGTTGTATTTTTGATGAAACTCAAGGTCGACAACAAGTGTTACCCCTTGATTCTATTTACAAGAAAACACTCCCGGATTGGAGCAGGTAGAGAAAAAAATTTTTGAATTTGTTTTTTAAACTTTATTCCTATTAAAGATTAAAAATTTCTGAGTTCATTATTATAACAACAGTAATGTCACTTGAAACGTTAGCTGAAATCATAGATCTGTGTCTTCAACTTTTGTGTGGTGTTCTTTATCTAATAAAGTGTTTCTATTTAAAGGAGAAAACAGTCTACCATTTTTTTTTCTTCCAAGTGTTTTCTAGAGCAGGAACCTTTTTTAAATAATTCCAGTGCTTCAAATCAAATTATAACTTTTAAAAATCCTGTTTCAGAGTACATTCCCTAAAATCATCTATAGTGATAGAAATTCATTCTGCTATTTCAGTTGCCTGAAAGATAAAGGAAAATACAGTATTTCTGTTCTGAAAATCATTTGCTTATGATGATGACTGGTAATGTCATAAAGAATACCCTTTAGAAAAAGATCTGTTACGCAGATTGATTTGTAAGGTCCAAAGTCTCAGTTTTTATAAAATAGTGTATTAACATTTGCCTGTAAAATTGGTCATATGGATTTTTTTGAAATAAAGTCTCATTACAAATCAGTGTTTCATCAAAACATCTTTAATATAACTGGCATCTCAGATAAGTTGGGATCATTTACCATCTCATATGGAAGTGTTAGGATGCATTCAATTCAGTTTGAGATTTCTGACTAGATTGTCAGAAGCAATAATGAAATAAGGACAAATTGCTTTTTTCTTTTTTTCTCCCTCGCTCTCCTCTTTCTTTAACCAGACCTTTACCTCACTTAAGAAATGGAAGAACCTTCTTCAGACCTATTGGAAATCCTGTATTTGCCAGAGATCTGTTAACATTTCCAGATAACGTAGAGCATTGTCAAACAGGTAAATGATATGAAAGAAAGTGTTAATAACTTATTTTGTTTTAAAAATTTAAATACTGAAACATTACAAATCATAATCCATTCAGTAATCTTCATTATGATGATTGCAAATACCAGTCTACATTCCTGGTGAGGTCTGCTGGTAAAAAGAGGAGAACGCTAGCATCAATTATTTGTAAACAATAGTTGTGAAAATTTCAACCATGATCATTGTCTTCTGCTTGATGTCTTGCTTTTGTTTTCTCTACTTAGGTGTACTAGCATTATCTTATTCCCAAACTCCTGTAAGCAGAAATTCACAATCATGATATTAGTTTTATATTTTCACATTGCAGAGCTTACTCCTTTTGTTAGGCCATTTTTCCAGCTTTATTCCTCTCAAAAATGTTTAATGTATAGATTTTTGTAAATGCAGACTGAGCTGTAAAGGAGCTGTTATGCTTAAATAGTTTAATAATTGTAAGAATAAGCTTCCAATTTTTATGTAGATTTCAGTTCTGACAACATAGCAATACCTACCTTATGCTTTTTTCTTAAATTAGTCAGCCTGCTCCTATATATGGAGAGTTGGAATCTGTAATTAGTTCAGGAAGTTTTGTGTTTTACTTGACTAATTCCCACTATTGAAACATTCCTCTCTACTGTTAATAAACAATTTTTAGTCCTGTGCATTTTCAAAAAGTTAGATATTGTCAGACTTTTACCTATAATTTTTTTCTTTATGCATGTTGGGGGAATTTAAAACCACATTGCTTGACATACCTCATGCAAGACTGCATTCTAAAGAGTTTGTATTGAACAGTCTTTTATTAACAGCGGAGTCTTAAGCTCAGCTGGATCATCAGCCTGTGAATGTTTTTTTCTTTGATAAGCCATTGAATACTGAGGAATGCATTAAGAAGCTGAGAACAAAATTGATCACTCCCGGAGGACTTGAAAAAGATGACAATTTATATGATTTCCTTAAACTTGCGATTATATTATGTGTGTCTCCATAAATGTAAGATATCAAGAGAGTACTTTACTGGAAAATGCAGTCAATTATGTCGAAGGGCAATTAAACATACTAAATTTTTTCTTTATGAATTCTTTGATGAAAGCAGAAGATTGCATATCTATCTCTACCTCAGAATAAAATTTTGTTGAAAAAAACATACTTGCATGCTATTTCCTTTGCACTTATCTGAAAAGATGTAATAATGATGCCTCAGAATTGACTTTTCAAAACGCAAGTTATTTTGTTGCAGAGAAATTTCATGGTTAAAAAAATTACATTTTTCAGTGTTTGGTATGCTCTTGGGTGACACTATCATTATAGATAACTTGGATGCTGCCAACCATTACAGAAAAGAGGTATGTTTCAATTGTTCTTGATATTTTATAATACAAATATACTACATAGCTACATATTTAGTACATTACAAACTTAGAATAATTTCCAAGTTCAATGCTGTGTTAGCTATAAGTGTGCTTACCGTCTGTAGGTCTCAAAGCACTTAACAGTGAATGAAATTCCAATTTCTAGCACTGACAAAATTACTTCCATTCATCAAATTCTGTTATGGGAATGTTGCCATGACAAATGGGACCATGTTTTTGAGATAAACAGTTTTGCTGTTAGTGTTAAATGCAAGTTCCTCAGTACTTTCCTAGTCACTGTATGTATAATAAAGCTCAGCAGTCTAAGGCACATGATGAAATTTCAGGTCCACTAGACTAAAAACTTGATGTGAATCTTACTAGATCTCTTTGTGACCCATTTTATTTAGGTTTAATGGTACACGTTTTAGCAGGCAGGAGTCTTTGAGGAAGTCCTGACACTAGTCACTTTCCATTTCAGCTTAGGAATTTGCTAGAATTGAAATAATTATTCTGCATAGGAATATAGAACTGTACTGATGGCCATTGCTTCATAGTATATATTGATAATAAGCTTTTTCCCCAGTATAAATCTAAATTCTACCTTCAGAGATCTGTTAAAAACAGAACACAAAGCCAAAAAATCTAATCTTCATAGTTATCGATGGTACTGCTTAATTTTAATTATATGAAATCTATTGCTTAGAAGTAAAAGTCATGACGTGTAATTTTATAAAATATGTTTTCATTAGAGATTAAGCTGCATTGCAGTTGAAAAACAAGCTTCACAACAGCACTGCTGAAAACTGGGATTTTCCGTGGAGTTACTAATTTAGTGTTATTTTTTATACCTGCATAGGTCGTAAAAATTACACATTGCCCTACCTTGCTGACCAGGGAAGGAGACAGGATTCGCAGCAATGGAAAATTTGGAGGCCTGCAGAATAAAGCTCCTCCAATGGACAAACTCAGAGGAATGGTATTTGGAGCACCAATGCCAAAACTTTACTCTACTTTCTCTGGACAGATAGGTGGGTTAATGAAGTCATAAAAATACAAGACTTTTAAAATTATATTGTTTGCCTATGTTTGTTATTCTCTCATGTAATACAGAAAGGAAATTTTCGGTTTAGCGTAAAGTTATTTTAAGAAATAGGACCTGTACAATGTCCTGTTTATGAATTTCCATTTTCTTAAAAGCTTATAGCTATTAAATTTCCTGGAAAAAAAATTAGTAATAGTGGATATTCCCCTTTGTTCTTAATCTTATTAAAGGAGTATAAGCAGTGATAATCAATTCAAACAGCAGTCATGAGAAGCTTGAGCTGATTGAATTCCAGCATCCTTGTAAAACAAATTTTGGGTCTTTCTACTCTGGAAACACCATACAGCAATTTAGAATTTCTTACTGTGCAAGTAAGCTTTATGAAGGAGTGGTAGAAAAATTCCTGTTCTCATAAGAGAGGATCTCTCATAAGCAACATGTACATTATTTCGTAGCAAGAAATATTTCCTGTGGGATCACTTACATTTCGTTATGTGCTTGGATTCTTCATTTCAGAATAAAGGATGTAAATTAAGTTAGAAGATGGCAATTTCTGACATGTAACAGCTGACCTGATTTATTTGTAAAACACTGAAAAATATTATTCACAAATTAAGATTGTTCTGAAATACCGAATTTTCAAAAGAAAGGACAAGCTGTTTATCTACAACAGTATTCCTAGAAATGCGCAGTGGAGAGGGGTGGGGAGAGAGCAAGAGAGAACACACACACCTATTGGAGTAGCCTTACATATGAGCAAACTACTTAACATTGGCCAGTTGAGGGAAGAAAACAATAAGGATTAAAAGGATCTTCCTTAGGCATTTCAATAAAAAGTGTATTACATGTAGGATAAACATAGTAAGCTTGTCAACCACAGTCTAAAATATGCTGAATTTAGGACACTTCATATTTGGCTATCAAAAAGTTTTCAATTGTTGAACTCAGTTATTACCCAGCATGAATTAAATTGCAATTTTTTATAATTTAGTACAGGAACAATCATGGCAGAAGAAAAGGGCATGTTTTAATTTCACTTGGATAGATGTTAAACATTTAAAAGAAAATCATAGTAAAATTCCATTTAAAGGACAGCATCTCATTACACAGGACTTGTTTTGAACTGAATTTCACTCTTACCATTAGTTCTTAAGTAGTCTTTTTCAGTGTTTTGGCATAAAAGTAGTTACTTAATCTTACTACACTGGCAAGGTACTTGTAAGATAAGCTGTACTAAGACCTCACAGGGCTTTTGTCAGTCTGCAGCAGCTTTCTGTGTGAGTGCTGTCATCCCAAGGTAATTTAGTGTCCAGTTAAGCTTTGTGCAAGCTACCTCACACTCACTACAAAGTAAGATGAATGAGCCTGGGCTAACATGCTTGAACCCTTCCTTTATTACTTGGCCCATTTATTCAGTGCCTGGTCAAGGAAAAGTTCCTTTTCTCGTATATTGAAAGAGGAAGAAGGTTTGCCAGCAAAATATACTCATGTTTATCTGAGTCTTCTTGCCTAGATTTCCATAGGTGGGACAAAGCGAAACTTGGTAAATGCTCTCTTGGTCCACAAGGTGGAATAAAATTCAAGTCAGTAATACAAGCTTCTGCTTTGTAGCACTGAAAGCAAAACATACTACAAGCACTTAATGTTATCAAAGATAGAGAACTTATTTGGAAACACAAGTGACAAGATGTGTAAAGTAATACAAGTTTCCCTACATCATTTTCAGAGTTTGCTGGTACTTTACTGTGATCTAAGATACAGGCTCAAAAAGAAAAGAGGAATCAAAATATTGGATGTGATTATTTTCGTTCTCCCTTTATGGTCATTTTAAGAAGAGCCACTGATCCACTATAAGTTTTAGAGGTTTTTAAGTATTACTTCAGAAAGATGTGTTTTTTTGTGGATTTATATATTGCCTGAATTGTAATTGGTAACATTCTAAATCAAAGTGACCGCATATTTATTGGTTTGTGGTTTATTATTTTATTCTTCAATTAGATCTTCTTCAGCAATACCGTGCAGCAGTGGTTAAACTTGATAATGTGAATAAGGACCTTGACTTACATTTGCAGTCACTGAACACTCCAGAAATGCAAAAGAAAAAACAGGAACTTGCTGAACAAGAGAAAAGTCTCAAGCTAATAAAACAAAAATTGGGTAGGTTATTGTGTTATTATTTTGGTGTCCTAAAGGAGGAGAACACTTAACTGCAACCAGATGTATTCTGCTCTTACAAACTAAGAAGTTCAAACTATGAAAGAAATATTGTTAACATTAATTAAGAGCTTAGAGATGTCACATTTTAAGGAAAGAATATAAAAACTGTATGTAGTGGTATGATGCTGTGGGTAGTGCCTAGAGCAGCACTGCCCTGTATCGTATTCAGATAATAAAAATGTGGTCAGTCAGTGTCTTGTGAGCATGAAACTATGATCTCAGTAATAGGGGATTATATAGCTATTAGTGTGGCTGGCCCCACAGTACAGAAATTAGTGTAGTAAAGTGCTGAATTGCTTTTGCTAAGGAAACACAATCAAAACATTGTGCTATAAAAAGAAACACCCGTACTCTGCAAAGATAGTATTTGAGTTAGAAAGGGTTTTTTTGGCAATAGCAAATAATTTATGATATTTCAAAGTGTATATAAAAAAATCAACATTTATTCTGTGACGATTATAAATAATTGTCACCTTTGAACTCAGTTTCAGACATAAGGTAACCATAAAATTTATGGCACCACTAAAGCCTTACTTCAGAGGTGTAACTCTACTGATACAGGGCCAATTTATAAACAGCAGGTTTAGTTTTTGTTGTTGTTGTTCTTTCTTGCAACTTTTTCATAGGTATGACTCCTGCTTTATCAGATAAAGGTGCTGAATCATTACTTCAGCCTATAATGTTAGATATGTCTGACACCCCCATACCTCCCAAAAGAATGCGAAGAGAAACAGTGAAAAAATTGTACAGGTAAATCTGTTTTGAATCTAGTAATTATTTTCTCACATTCCAAATTCAAAATAAAAGCTTATTTTGCATATTTTTTATTTGTATTTTTATACAATAACCGACAATGAGTAGAGTTTGCATAAAGCTGATTTTCAAGATAATTCTTACATTTTTTTAAATTTCTGCTGCTATTTAACTTAATATTAAAATTTCCTTACTAATTCTAGTTCCATTTCTCTTTATGAACTGGTTGATTGGCATCTTTATGCATTCACATTCCCCATATTTTCGGGTATATTCAACTCTGTTACACCCCAGAAATACTTGAGGTGACTTGGTCTGTAGACTTGTTTAAGGTTTGATTTCAAATACTGGGCAGATGAACAGAGTTATTCTTACAGAACAGAGAAAGAATCATGCTTAAACAACTTTTTCTAAGTTGAACTGTCTAAGCAGAACTGGTGGTAAACTATTTAACACAGTTGTCTCTTTACCTGTGTATCTTCTTCTACATGGCCTCTGTGGCTAATGGGCGTTTGAACATGTACACACACAGAATCTGGGAAATCTGTATATCTGTACCTTTAAAGGGACATGGAACTGACTTTTCCATTTCTCATGTCTCTCCTCATGACTACATCATTCTTTGCTGAACTATGGTCATATATTTGAGATTATTTAAATCTCATCCAGTTATGTTCTGTGAATCTCAGAACAAGTGTTCACTATATTACTGTCTCTTTATTGTTTATATTTGTTATTATTTTAATTTTTATCCAAGTATAGAACTCAAGTGGTTATGTATTTAAACTGTCTAATCTTAGCCTAATCTAATCTTAAACTGTGCTGTTCTTCATTTTAACAAAATAATTACAATAAGAAGCTGTGCACAAATATGGGGTTTATATTATTTATACTAGTGGGAGCTCTCTGCTATATATATATGTATTGTATATGTATAAGAGAAAAGCTTTGTTTATAAGCCACGGTGCTGTGTTTTTGTTTAGCTCAGAAGAATGGATCTCCTGTCCAGCAAAGCAGCAGCAGCAGGCACTGCAAATGGCCCCTTCGGAACTTAATGGAAATCCACGAAAAAGAAAGGCATAGACTGATAAAAGTTGCTTGGAAAATAGCTATATATTGAAAATGTGAATACATTCAGTTAAAGGAAATACTTATGTTGTATTACCCATTACTATGAAGATTTTTATACCAATAGAAGACACAAATGTATTTCAGTTAGTAGGAACAAAAGTTTTAAGTATTTAACATTGATAGCCCAATTTTTGTATAGTTAATTTTCATTTCTAAAAGCCTTCAGAGTTTTTATGTTCATGTGTTAAAAAAGTTTAAAATATATTCTTTTTTATTTATGAAAATAAAATCTTTTCAATAAAACTGTTTCAGTACAAAGCACTGACAATATATTCACTTGTATTTAATAGATTGTGCCATGAAATGAGATTTTAATTTAAAAAATGCATCCTAGGTTGTCTTGGGGAAGGGAACTTTCTGGACTGCAGCTTTTTGATGGATGAGCTGTTGGAGTAATACCGATTTAAAAGGGAGGATTTAAGCAACCATAGACTAAGATCTACCCACAGCCATTTGTAAAGTCCTCAGACAGTTAACAAGAAGTCAGTATCAAAGGCTATATCTGAGGTATTGACGTGGGAATTCATATCTCCTTTAGACAGTGCCAATGGAAAAACAAAGTAGTAATCTGTGAGTATGAAAAGTAATGGGTTTGCTACGTAGCTGTTTTATGGATGGGTGAGTAGGGGTACTTCGTGGGTGTAAATGAGATAGAAAATTGTACCACTGCTAACCATCTTTCCACATCTGTATTACCACAAGCCTCATAAGAGAGCTTCGCTGCATAAGCAGATCAAAGATTACTCCTTGACACCAAAAACATAACCATGACAGAAGGATTTGAGTAGGAAGCAGTAATGTCACAAAGGAAGAAGAAAAATCCTTACAGCCGAACTGTCAGTATGAATTTTAAGAGTTGTAAATGGAGACATAAGCTAGAGGTAAAATAATCATGTTGGGGAAACTAGATACCTGGACAGAATTTTACTGTCTCCAACTTTAAAACAACAACAAATCACCACCACCCCCCAAAAAAAGATGATTCTGTTGGGTTTTATAAATACCTACAAAATTAAGTTGTCTATAGCTTAAGAAATGGAGTCTTAAAATGCTAGAAAAAGTAGTCAACAGGGAACTGAGATCAAAAGAAAAATAGTCAAAGGTCACCCCTAGTGATCTGCATCACAAGGATTTTAGTGATGAACAGGACAGAAAAGGACCAGGCATGATTAAAGATACAATTTCAACCACGATCAGAGCAAGCAGCAGGAAACACACTTAATTGAATGAAAACAGTAGGGCAAGAGTAGGAAGGTGAATTTGACAAAGTATTAGTCCAAGCCATGTAAATAACATAGGAGACAATGTTCAAGGGTGTGGATGTGTTGGTTCACACCTGCCTCAAAAAATTCCTGCCTTAGAGTGAGAGTTGACACCAAATGTACTAATTTATACTCTCAGCAACATGTATTTTATATACAGCTTTTCTGAAAAGGGACTTTAAACTTAAAAAGACATAATGGTATCCTGCTAGAAGTTTCAAAATGCTGATCAGTGTTGCACACCTCCGTGACATTTCTAATAAAATGAAATTTCTCCAAATTAAGGAGAAATTAAGCAGTGCAGTTTGTGGTGGAAGGTTCTCCAAATCCCTGTGTCTTATGGGCTAAACATCAAATTCTCCTATTCTTAAATATATTCAAGTATAACATGCAACACCTGCAAGAAACTGTGCTAGCCCTGCCTCAGCCCTTTTCAGCTCAATTTAG
This sequence comes from Calyptomena viridis, assembly GCA_013390005.1. Lineage (NCBI taxonomy): Eukaryota > Metazoa > Chordata > Aves > Passeriformes > Eurylaimidae > Calyptomena > Calyptomena viridis. Next base: position 102,291 of record WEIV01010663.1, on the reverse strand, counting down.
ACACCCAGGCAACCATAGTGGAGGGTTTGCCACAAGAAATTGTGCCACCACACCAAGTTACTTGGTAGCACTTACGTTGAATGCATTTATTTTAATGCTGACATCTGCCAAGCCTCCGCCTCCAACCTCTGGATAACCTTGAATCTTGTTGGATTATATATGTATTCTGGCAGAACTGTTTCCTTTTGAAGCTTGTCTGTTGCCTTCGGTAGTCAGTTGTAGGCACTAGCAGCATTATGTGATATATCTCCCTGCTGGAAGAAGCAAATAGGAGATTAAGGATGGTTTCTGGGGTTGTGCAACAGCTATCAGAGATTTCAGGAAATTTCACTGGGCAATTTTCAGGATTTTCCAGCAGTGATTGCAGGTTATTACAGTATGGGTTACTGCTTTGCATAGCTGTTTAGGGCTGTTTATTTGGTGATGACAAAACATTTGAGCTCTGAAACTGTTAGTTTTTATTTTTACCTGCTCTATACTCTGTAACAGAGGGACCTCAGCCATGCTGGGGTGTGTGTTGCCCCTCTGATTTCATGAGGAGCTGGTGGAAATCCATTCAGGAAAAGTGAGACAAAGTGGTTGCAGCTCAGGTCTGGGCCTGCTCGATGGAATGAGGAGCTGGTTTCTGATGGAGGCTGGAAGCAGCTCCAGGTGGAGAAGGGCTGCTGCTTCACCACAGGGAGATGGAGCAGCTGCTCAGCAGGGCTGGGTGGAGATGGGATGGAGTCATGGGCTGCAGACATATTGTGTCACATGGCACCAGCCACAGAGCAGAGCTGGTTGGGAGTCAGTCCTGGTTCTCTCTTGGGTGCTGGCACCTGTCCTAGCCCAGGGAGACAGGAACTCGATGCCTCTTCTTTTTGGCAACAGGCAGACACTCGTCTGGTGCTGCTGTCCCAGTGTGAGTTGGTGTCTGCCGTGGGCACTCCTGTGCACTGAGTTATTGCTGTACCCTGTCAGGAAGCCAAGTAGGAGGCCCATTTCTGGGCCATGTGATCCCACTCCACACCACAGGCCCTGTACTCCCCACAGCAGGTTTCTTGCTCAGAAGGTAGACAAGATTCTCTTCATCAAAGCACCTGAGATCTTGCCTTTTCCCCAGCTTGCAGCTTTTATTGCTCCCTGCCCCATGGGACCTCAATATCTTTGTGCCGTATGCCAGGTTCATCAGTGAAGGTGGACATTGAGACATCTGTCAGCAAAGAGAGACTGGTTCTATTGTAGGACCTGGAACCTCTCACAAAACTGTACCAAGAGGAAACCTAATGTGAGTCTGCTGCCTGGGCTTCTGGCAGCAACTGTACTTACCATCTTCCCAGTCTCCCTCTCTTAGCAGAGGAGAAAACACCCATGTTGAGTTCATTTTTTCTTTCACCCATGCCTAAAAGGACCATGGCTTGGCTTGGTGCTTAAGTTCTCCTTCCCTTGCACTGGTGTGTACTGTGCTTTCTGCTCTTCCTTGAGCTCTCAGGAGGCTGCCTGTCAGGTGAGTGGGGATACCCCATGTAATCTAGTGATGTAGGTTGGATGACAAGTCCTTCCTTCCCAAACCACGCTGTTGTGGTGTTACAGCCCCACCTTTGGTACCCTGGCCCTGACTACATTTCTACCGTCCCAGTATCACCATCTTCTCCAATATTTCTCTAGCCATGTCTATCTCATCTTACTTCCTCTGCTTCCTCCAGGGCCAAAGTCTCTTTATCAGCCAGAGCTCCAGAGCAGGGAAAAAGCAGTGAGAGGGGAAGGAGGAAAGGATGATGTCCAGGGGAACTAAAGGAAGGCAGAGCAGCAAGTAGGTCAGGGAATCACTGCAGGATGCTACTGTTAACATCAGTAGGCTGGATGAAAAATATATCCATTCCAAATGTCTATTGAGACACCATATGAAACTTTAGCAGTAAAATTAATTTAAGTTTTGTTCTGAAGCCTCCAAAGAAGGTGCATATTTGATGAAATCAGATTTATATTGCTATTCTGAACTCTATTTCAGGTAAGCGTTTAGAGAGATCTGCAGTCACCATTGATGAATGGTTAATACTTGAGCTGGTCACAATGGGAAGAGAGAAAAGTAAGTTGGTTGCTGTACTGTGGGTTTTTTTAGGGATGCAGTGTCTACAGGTGCATTTTGCAGTTATTCTTCGATCCCTTATCCCTGTAACTGTGGTTCTAGATAGCTGGGATCCAGTAGTTTGGCTGGAGTGAGAGAAAAGTGAATTCTTAGTGAATGAAGCACAACTCGAGGTGTGAGAACTTAAAGCAAGTCCAGCTTACTAAGGCATGTATGTTAGATGATAAAGGAACACCAATCCTTGTTATTTGAAAAGTCACTGCAGTGTGATGAAAGCCTTGGTGACTGTAAAAAGGGAGATACCGCATCCATTTTTTGAAAATGAAGGAAGGAGGGCCCTGTCAGCCTCACCTCTGTGCCTGGAAAGATGGAACAGATCCTCCTAGAATCTAGGCTAAGGTACATAGAAGACAAGAAGGTGATTTGTGACAGCCAGCATGGCTTTACCAAGGACAAGTCTTGCCTGACCAACTTGATGGCTTTCTATGATGGGATGGCTATATCGGTAGACAAGGGAAAAACTATGGATGTCATCTGTTTGGATTTCTGCAAGGCCTTTGAAATGGTCCTCCATGACAATATTCTCTCTAAATTGGAGAGAGATGGATTTGACGAGTGAACTGTTTGGTGGATGAGGAGCTGGCTAGATGGTCACATCCAGAGAGTAGTGGTCAATGGCTTAGTGTCCAGATTGCAATTGTGACAAGTGATGTCCTTTGGGGGTCTGTACTGGGACAAGTACTGTTCAGTGTCTTCATCAGTGACACAGGCAGTGGGATTGAGCGCACCCACAGCAAGTCCACAGACAACGCTAAGCTCTGTGATGTGGTTACATACCAAAGGGACAGGATGCCTGGACAAGCAATCCAGTGGGCCCATGGGAACCTCATGAGGTTCAACAAGGCCTGGTGCAAGGTGCTGCACGTGGTTTGAGGCAGCCTCAATACAGTATCAATACAGGCTGAGGTATGAACAGATCGAGAGTGAGAGCAGTCCTGTCAAGAAATTCTTTGGGGTGCCAGTTGATGAAAAGCTGGACATGACCGGGGAATGTGCGCTTGCAGCCCAGAAGGCTAGCTGATCCTGGTTTTGCAAGAAGCATGGCTATCAGGGAGGTGATTCTGCCCCTATACTCTGCTCTTGTGAGACTCCAGCTGGTGTGCTGCTCCAGCTCTGGAGTCCTCACAGGAAGGACATCCATGTATTGGAGCGGGTCTGCAGGAGGCCATGAAGATGATCAGAGGGATGGAGCATCTCTCCTGTGAGGGCAGGCTGAGACAGTTGGGGTTGCTCAGCCTGGAAAAGAGAAGGCTCCAGTGATACCTTATAGGACCTTTCAGTTCGTACCTGAAGAGGGGCCTATAAGAAGGATGGGGAGAGACTTTTTAGTCCTGTCATGGTAGAACAAGGGGTAATGGTTTTAAACTGAAAGAGGATGGATTTAGATTAGACATAAGGAAGACATTTTTTTACAATGAGGGTGGTGAAACACTGTAACAGGTTTCCCAGAGAGACGGTAGATGTCCCATCTCTGAAAACATTCAAGGCTGAGTTAGGTGGGGCTCTGAGCAACCTGATCTAGTTGAAGGTGGCCCTGCTCATTGCAGAAAGGTTAGACTAGATGACTTGTAAAGCTCCCTTCCAACACAAACTATTCTATCATTCAAAGAATTCCATTTTACTTGATGCTTGGGTCTTTGAAGATTCATTAAAATTATTATACTATCCCAGGAGTCAGTTTTCTTCAGACTTTCCATTCTTTCTTTTTGTTGTTAGTCCTCACAGTCATTTTCTACTGATATCTTCATCCCTGGATGGTATTATTTTATGGACATTTAATAAAGCATTAGTATTGAACTGTCATTAAAATATTATCTTTCTTCATGCACCAATATTTTCTGCCAATAAATTCTGCTCCCAAGTTGTTGGGGTTTTTTTATATTATATTTAGGAAGCAAAGCCCATTAAGATTGCATTTTGTGAGCACACAGGAAAGATAATAATGTCCACTGAGGCAACGATCACTGAACAGATCTGCAGTAAATTCCCTTTCACCTGCCAAAATGCAGTACAGCATAGAAGGAGCCCAAATTAGTTTTAATAATTTCTTTTTAAAAAGTCAGTTTGATTATTATTTAGGAATTAAAGCATGTTTTACTGATGGTAGCAGTAACAATATCACTATAAAACAGCTGTTAGCCTCTCTTTCTGCCTGTTGCTGAAAAGGGTGTATCCTGTGATTTTGACATTCCTGCCACACCAGATCATCTCCCCAGGCTTCAGCAACAGGCACCATTTCAGGTTTATAAAAAATATAGGCATGTGTATGTGCATACACACAAAGTTATAGATGTAGAAACATACATATAATTCCTCTATTATCCTATATTTCCATAAACCGCCTCTTCAATACCCATAAATGAATTATGGAAATGCATAAAATTCCAGCAGAGCTCCTGTGTTGACTAGATGTACTTTAGCTGCTCAGATACTCTGCCTTTGCCTCTGTGGTGTGTCTTCTCTACTATGAAATGGTTCCAAGAGCAGAGCAGCCTCAAGTTTAGCAAAAAAACTGAAATAAAAAAATGTGTGTATGTAAATTAATCAAATATGATTTTATTTAAAACCAACCTATATATAAAACTAAGGAAAATTTTCATCTATTAGAGACAAAAAACAAGCATCTTCAATTTGCAAATATATTAATTCCGCAAATTTCACCATGTATGCTAATGAGTTCTAACAACTCTCACTAGTTTTTGTAGGACTGAGTATTTATGAGAACTCCAAAGAAATCTCCACAGATTACTTGGTGGGTAATTATTTTACAGGAGGCTAGCTGTTTATAACTATGCTATTTAGGCCCTGTTTGTATGCACACCATCAAGCACACATGTAGTTTGCAACAGAAATGGGTCACAAAGACCTTCCTTCAATTTGCCACAATTAAAAACATCTTATACAACAGCAGAATTATTTGTTTCACAGTCTCACATAGGAACAGATTGTGAAAGAATTTTTTTCATCTACTAACAGTTCAAGAATCTTTGACTAAATTATGTAATGTTCACCCTTTTTAGCAATGAATGTTGCTTGAAGGACATTTAGTTGGCTCTCTTTTCCTAGTATCCACTCCCTCCTTATCCCTCAGCCTGTAACTTTGGCAAATCAATTAAGCTGTATCATGCAACAAGTACACAAATTATTGCATTCAAGGCTAATATCTAGAACAGAAAAATTACTTTATTTTCCTCCAATGTACTTATAAATTTGTAAGAATGATGAACCACAAGCTAACTGCAAGAACCTCTCATTCAACATTTTTCACAAAAGAAAACCTTGGTAAGTTAAAAAGTTATTGAATAAAAAACAGCTATTAAATTAAAAGTTGCTGCTACTTTGTTTCCAAAAAACTAAAGATTAACTTTCTCCAGTAAATAGTTAGTGAAAACAAATGTTTCATATTAGATACAGCTCCTGCTTTTAGCGCGTTCTTACAGCCAGATCCAAAATATACTAGAGAAATGAAATGGCAGTGTCATAAAATTAGTACTTAAAGGCTGCCTTATAATAAAAGGGCAGGGTGGACTGCCATGCTCTTGGTCTTTCTTACTTTCAAGAGCCTCTCTTTTTAACTTTAAGGGTTTCTTACCACCTTCCTGTCTGTGCAGATATAACATCAATCTAAATTAATGACTGCTGATTTGGAAGATACGGATCAAAGGTCCAGCTCCACTCAGACTGGAAGAGCTGGTTGTGCAAGAGGAAGATTCATGACAGTCTGAGGAATGCAGTGAAAAGAAGTCTTCAGAAACAATGGAGGAGGCCATTCTACAAGTTGCTCAAGAGCTTCTTTTTTCAGCAGAGTCCTGGGGCAATTCTAGGACAGAGAATATCCTGTGAAAAGTGAGAAGGGATGGTTAGAAGTCCTCTGAATGTTAGGGACTTCTGGCAGAAGCAGTCAGTCATGAGAGTAGTTTTAGTAATAGGTTACAGAGCTAACTCAGGGAAGTCAAAGCAGAGCTGCAGAAGTGGAAGCACACCAAAGAATTTGAGAAGCCTCACATGCTGAAATTGAGCCTCTTTCTGTTGCCAGTTGTAGTTTGGCAGATAAATGGGTTACAGAGAGATGCCTTCAGGGTAGCAACTTCATCTTCCATCATCTACAACTGATCTAAGGCATACAAGGCTGGTCCAGTCAAACTGCTGCAGCAGCATGGCAAAAATGGGGATGGGTTAGATCAGATAGCAAGTTATAGTGTGTTGCTGTTGCACTGTGGCGTTACACAGACCTCTGTAAGCTTGCAGATAATCATGTCCTTCACTGGTATTTTAACGACCATTTGTATGTACATTCTGAATGGAGAGTCTTCAGATGCCAAAGGCAGTTTGTTGTCGTGCACAGCTTGAAAGTAAAAAGTCCCTCTGAAAGTGGGTATTCAAACCAAGACTGACTTATCCAGATGGACTCGGGATGGAGACTGTATCTACCTGCAGAATTAAGCCCATCTAGGAGTCCATGTCAGAGCATCCAACCTGTACAAGATTTGACTGTTCTCACCCTTCTCCTTACTCTGCAAACAAACACTGGGAAGCCAGCAAGAGTGCTGGCAGAGCACTGCACTTGCATCATGCTGCACAAAGCCAAAATGGTCTTTACTTTTTCCTCATAACTGCTATTGAGAGTAAGCTTGTGATGCTGGCAGAACCTCTCTCCCCTACCAAACTTTGCCACCCACATCTGCCAAGATATTTCAAATACAAAGAAGAGTGCTCAGAGAAGTCTGAATGCAAGTGTGGTATGGAAGGGGAAAGTGTGGAAGTGATAGAGCATAAGGAATCAGATATCACTGGCTTTGAAATTTGTATCTGAAGTTTCACACCTCCCAAAAGGAAATCTGGAGTTTGTTAGGATTCTGTTGTTGGATGCTTCCAAGACTGAAGCAACTTGGGGTTAGAGATGAACCAGACACAGAGGCTACTGGCACGCATGACTTTGAGAGCCCGCAGGAGACTCAGAAGTGTGACAGGAGTTCCCTACAATTAGATGCTGATGGCACAGGGAAGCTGATCAGAAAAACAGAAACTGCTGGAGTTCCAAAAAATAAAACAGCAGGTAAGTATGAAAGGAGTAACACGAAAGCTGAACAGAGAGACAGACATTTCTACCAGCATGAGAGGAGCTACTCTGGTGGATTTATGAATGACCTCACCAGTGAGACTCCTAAAGCCTGTTTCTGTTCCCACACTGGGAGGAAGGCGCAGATTCAGGATTCTGTTGAATATACATTGCAAAACCTCTAAGCAGTGGACTTACAACTTATGCCAAATACCCTGTCCCGAAGGATTTTATGGGCCAATTTTCCTCACCATAGTGAGTAGGTAACTTCCCTGGGTTGCTGAATGGTCAGAGAGAAAGAATTAACTTTCATCAAGGTTTGGTGGTAAAATAAGCCATTTCTGTTAAGGGAAA
>WEIV01010663.1:27825-80179 GCA_013390005.1 Calyptomena viridis | reverse complement strand
GGGGCGAGCCGGGGCGAGCGGGCTGGGGCAGCCCGGGATGCCGGGCGGGCGAGCTGGAGCGGCGTGTGGGCTCCCTGACGAGCGCTGTCTTTCCCCCCTCAGGAACTGGTGTGCCTACATAGTGAACAAGAACGTGAGCTGCTCAGTGCTGGACGGGACGGAGAGCTACGTTCAGGCCCAGTACAAATGCGCCTGGAACCAGTTCCCCTGCCAGCCCACCCCGGTGTAAGTAGCCGAGGAGGCGACCTCGGGAGAGAAAGCGCTTGTCCACGCACTGCCAAGCCCCAGCGGGGAAGTGGTCGCTGCCGTGGCGCTCGGATGGTTCCCGGCACCCCGAAAAGCGCAGGAACGGGGCAGGAGGGCGCGAACCCCCCGTGGTCCCCAGCGCGCCCCAAACAAAGCATTCTGTTATTGAAAACATCAGGCGGCCGGAGCTAATTAGAGCCAGACTGAGTTGTTGGTCGGGGCAGCCAGTGTGATGAGAGGGAGTTGTGCTGGCACAGCTCGTCGGCGTGGTGGGGCGTGCAGGCAGTCGGAAAGCACGCGGGCTGCTTTCCATGGACGGCGGGAACGCCAGAACCTGCTGGGAGCGCACCTGTGTGCTGGTGGGAGCGCACCTAGGCACCCTGGTCCAGACCTGCCAGGGTACAGCCCCTGCGCTCAAAACAGGTTTTACAGTTGCTGTATGTTGCTGGATTGATGTGTAAGATCCAGCCAGGACCGTGAGCCAGAACCTTTACAGTGTGCGTGTTCCTGTCCGCTGCCCAGCAAAGGGAGCAGCCGGTCCAGAGATTTTTACGGGAGTTAATAAAAAGTTACTTGTTTGATTTTAAGATTCACGGGTGTGACCACGTGTTAATCTGTAGAGTGGCAGCCTACAGCACGCTTTGCTGCAGCAAGGCTGTGCGAGCCGGCAGGTACAGCAGGCTTCAGGGAGCCTGCTGTATCTCACCTTCTGGCTTATCTCGGGCAAATCCCCTTTCCTCAGTTTCCCACTTGAAAAGCAGTAATGTTTGCACATTTCTATTTGAAAGCTCTAGGTGCTTTGCACTCTGAAACTGTTTCATGTCTCCCACAAGTCAGTGGAAGGACATACGTAGATTTTTTGTAAACTCAGACTTTGGCTGAGGTGGTGATGAGGATTGTTTTATAGTAAAGCTACAGTAACTACTTTTTATTTTGACGTGGAACGGTGAGGATGAGACTGGTACTGCTAGATCCTGGTTACTACTGAAATAAGGCTGCGGACATTGATGACGCTGCCACTCTGGGGCCCATGACAATGGGAATGAGTGTTTGACATTCAAATGCTATCCTTTAGGTTTGTTTGGGTTGTTATTTTTGTTTAAAAACCCCCAGCTTTTCTCTACTGAAAAATATAAACACTAGAATCTGAGGGAAAAAACAAAGCAGACAGCTAACACCATCTTGTGTAACTTCTCTTGTTTCTCTTTGGAGTGTTGATCTGGCCATTTTGGACTCGTGACTGAGTTTATGGACTGTGTAATGGGGTGTGCCCTCTATCCTGAGAAGTCTCTGCAGTGGAGCTGCAGAGGAGTGAGGAGTGGTTGAAACGGAGCTCTTTAAACACATAAATCTTCAAGCATTAAGATAAGGAATTTCAGAGGTGGTAAATTAGGACTTTCGTGGACTATCTGTTAGTAGATAATGAAGAAAGTGCAAAGGCATTGCTTCTGGCTCAGGAAATTCCTGAAATGAAACTGAGTGTGTGAGATCTTTGGCAGGAGTAAGAAGGGGAAGCCCAGCTTGTGCAGGGGCCTGGACTGTATGACCTCCAAAAGTCTCATCTCCTACAGATTTCTCTGTGGTTCTGTGAAATGGCGTTGTCTGTCCTTGTGCTTATAAACATCTGGAGTTGGCTCCTGTCAGAGAGAGAATATGGGGCTAAACAGACATGGTCTTGCCAGCTCTGTCCAGTCTCATGGGGTCTTTTGTTCTTTTGAAAAATGAATTAGCTACTTATTGTAAGACTTAGTTTCCTCAATTTGACTTTCTTTTGTGAACATCACTGTTATTTTCTTCTTAACTGTAATAGCAACTGCAAAACAATTCCTTATTCTTAACATAAAATATTTTAAGCGCCTTACACAGCACCAGCTGAAAGATGATGGAATATCAAAATCTTGAAATTTTATTTTGTTCAGAACTCTCTGATTATAGGTTTTGACTTTTATTTTTCTGTCTGTTGCATATATACCTTCTCTTAGTGCCAGAGTAAGAAAGGAACTAATATAAAACGTTTGAAAGACACGTCTCAAATCCTGCAAACCCCTAACTTCATTCCTATGAAAAGGATTGTTTAATTCAGGAGGTGTAGTGGTCTGAATAACAAAATGTGTTTTTATGTTTATTAACTAATGTTGACAAAAATAGGGCAGAAAAGAAAGATAAGAATGACAAAGAAATAACCGTGGGGACTTTTTGGAAATTATTCTCTTTTTTTCCTTTATATGCTTGCATAGGGAACTTAAGATCAACTAAATAGCAGATATTCATGGTAATAAAGTACAGTCCCTGTGTAGTCACCTCCTGAGATACTCATGGTTTATCTAAGAACTCATTCAGCTGCAGACAGTGGGGATAGTGAGATCCAAATCAAGCAAAGGGTTCCTTAACTGTATCAGATACATGGATTTTATTTGTACTTAAGTACTATTAGGCCTATTTTTTTAGCCAGTCAGTGGATTTACTGTTCATATAATGTTTTTATTAGTTTAAGACAAGCTTCAAAGAGTCCTTCTAGTGTTCAAGTACAGTCTAGGTTATGCGTAACAATTACTTAGATTGCATTTTGTATGGGAGTATTTCACTGCCTTAAACATACAGGGTACTCCCAAACTCCATGTGTTCTTCACATATGAGACAGTGTGTATTGCAGATTTGGATTATTGCCAGCATAGATTTTCCTTTTAATTAATTTGGTTTTTTAGAAATAGAAAGCTCTGGTGATTAAGCCTAAAAGTCATATGCATACATGAACCCTTTCTATCTACCCTTTTAGGTACATTAAAATATAATTTGTCTGAAAGGAAAAAAAACCAAAAACTAAAAACCAAAACAAAACCACAAAATCCCCTGTTGGAATGACTACACTTCTAGGAGTGTTCACTTTGGCTGCAGGGTGTATTTCCTGAACTGTTGCGTTGAAATTCAGGAAATTATTACACACTTCATTCTTTAAGTGTTCTATAGGCACTTGGGCTCAATAGTGCATTTCCTTGCTGAGAAGTTGATGAACGCTTTGGCTGATTAAGGTGTCAAGGATAAATGTGAGTTGAAGTGTGTCTGCTTAAGAGATAGGAAGAGAGGGAGTAGAAAGAAAGAGGAGAAAGGCCCTTTGAAGTATGTTCCCTTTGAAGTAGGGGGGCTCCTGATTTATTTTTCTTAAAACTCTGACTAGCAAAGGAAGGAAGAACTTTGTTATTAGTAGGTCATTGGGCTGAAAGGTACTTATACAAAAATAGTGGTGTTTTTACCCATTAAAAAGAACTTGGATGTTTTGAAATTTAATATTGCTTCATAAAAGTCCTGACTCCTTGCTTCTTTTCTTGTGAATTTCCTTTTCTAGCTTTCTTATGAATGATTTGGTAACTTAATTAGCATTATTGGCAATTTGTAACCAATAGCATGGTCTGATTCTAAAAGAAAAACACACTGTCCTTCTGTTTAGATCCTACACACTCTTTAGGGTTGTGGCTTGTTTTGGACATCTTCTGGTCAATATAGCTGCTTCAGAGTAGATTGTTGTCATACCAGTTGTTTGTTTTGCCTCTTGTCCTGTAGAGTATGTTGGGACACCTGGCTGTACCAATTTATGGCCCAACATTTTTGGGAAAAACTGCTCTCACTTATAAGGTTTTGACTCTAAAGTTTGAAGTGAACTGAAGTGGCTGAAGCAGAAGGATATTTTCTGGGTTTTTGTCTTCACTGCAGCACTGCAAATAGGACTTCCCCATATGAGGTAGTAAATCAAACAGAAAGAAATTTAGATTGATAAGAGCCTCTGGAGTACTTGCAATCCTGCTGTAGCCCCCAGCTAACATCAGAGCCAGCTTCCAAGTTAGATAAGCTTGCTTAGGGACTTGAAGAGAGGATGTCTTATCAGATCTTCTAATTCTTGTACCAGCCCCCATTAATTCTGCTCATGTGAGTGAAGATATTTGTGGGCTCGTCAGGTCTTCTGTCTTTAGCTTGTGAGGAGTGAATTTCATGGTTTAGTGTAAGCTTCTCATCTTAACACTAATGATAAATATATAATGATAAATGTATAATAAGCAAACCCATTATTTCATTTGGTTGCACATGCTTAGAAAATGGCCAAGAAAATGATGAATGAATCAGTAGCTAAATTAGCAACCCTCTCCAAATCTCTCACTGAGCAATATTTTCCAACTTCTTGTCATTTAATACTTTCAAATGAATATATGTAAGCCTACTGTCAAACTAATGCAGTTTTATTCATTGCCCAAAAGAAGATTTAAAGCAAAAGATTGAAATGTTACTACTAGTTTTCTGCGTTCATAAATACCAAGGCAGATGACTACTTGTGAGTAAAACACAGCTTGTAATAAGCAGTATTCAGTGTTTATTAACAAAATAATATTCAGTAAAAATGGAAATTTATTACTGAAGAACAGCATATGAGACTTCCAGTTCAAGTTAAATGGCTTCATCAATCTGGCAACCACAGAGCAACCCGGGTGAAGCATGTCAGCCCCAGTCTAGGAACATGGATGAAATCCACATCTAGTTTTCAACCCTTTTACAGTCCCAATGTCGTTTTGACCGAGACAGTTCAGTTGATAGAAATTAAGCATACAGACCAGTGTCAGAATGCTCAGCAGGCAGGATAAAAACATCAGAAATGCAAGTCAGCACAGATCAGAGCCTGTGTTTGCCACTGGCCTCCAGCAATACGTATCTTGTAAGAAAAACTTTCAGGATACACAAAAACTTGAAGGGAAAATGAGAGCTGTTTAATGTTTCCCCTCCAAGTATCTATAAAGGTCTTCAGGATTTTTTTCCCAACTTCGTGTATTTTGTATGAATTAGAATTTCTTTGTACAGGCTCCAGCTAGCTGACTACATAGAGAGGTTAGCCTAAGGGGTTCTGCATTGAAGACAGTAAGGAAACTTAGAAAACCTCTGTCTCCTGGAGTGCTTGTTTGAAAATCTTTGAGAGCCTGCTGGGTGTGGTAAGCTTTCCTGGCTGTCTCCCCAAGCCTGGAATGGTGCATCTCTGCCTCCACACACTGAGTGCAACAGAGTCTTTCTTGTCTGTGAACTGAATAGTAAATTTTAATTTCACACATCATTTAAGTTTGTTGCAAAAATTAAAAAAAATCACACACTCCTCCTCACTTCACATTAATGTAAATCCTTAGAGTTCTGTGCTTTTCTGGTTTGAGAAATGTGTGACCTGGAGGTCTGGGGCCTTTTCTGTGTTAAGCACCAAAATGTTGTCAAGACAACAAAATTTTACTTTCAGGGAGCTGCTGACCTGTTTAAGGCATATTTCATCATAAATTACCCAAATAACCACAGAGCATTCTGCACCTTTAGAAAGTGAGCAGTACCAGTTTTATACACTGTGGATTATTACTCCCATCTGACTTAATTTTTGTATTCACATGTCATCTTTCCTTTCCTCTCTAGTTCACTTTTGATTGATGTCTTAAAAAGTAACAGCTCTCAAAACAATGCTCCATTTTATTCTGAAAGATGAGGTCGCAGCTAACCCCACAGGTCAGCTCTTCCATTCATGTAGGTATTGGTTATCTGTTCTATCTTTGTGTGTTTTCAAATAACCTATCAGCAATAGCTTTTTCTAGAGCATCCTAGGAATCAGCTTATTTCATGAGCAGAGAGGCAGGAGAGATACTATTGGAGATAAGTTTCTCAGGCAGCTTTATCAGGAGCAGTGCTCTGCATCCTCACTTGATCTTTCCACTGATGTAAACTGAGAAACTTGGTCCCTGCTGCTGTAAGAACCAGGAGGGTATGTTGTTAACATGTAACCCATTGCAAAGTTCCTCCTGTTCCATCACTCTTAGAGTACATCACATTGCTGCTCTACAACATTTTTCTGAAATCCTTTTGAAAGGACTGTATTTTCAGGATTCTCCTATCCCATTCCATTTAAGTGGGATTTTAATAGCTTACTCTTAGTCTGTCACCATGACTGGCATAGGTATATCTTGTGACAAAATGGAAGGAAGCAACCATGTAAGATAATTCAAGATTGTAAATCCCAACAATAAAGCTCTGCTTTGAGCTTTGCCACAGGCTGTCTGTGGCTGCAGGTTACTTAAATACACCCTATGTCTTGATTTCACTGCTTCTAAAAAGAGGATGCTTACTTAATGGTAATTTAGGAACATGAAGAGTATTAATATTTTAAACTTCTAGGCATTTCCTATTGGACTTCTGTGATCAGCTTTTTGAAAATAAAATCCTTGGCAGCTGAGAGAGAGTTAGACAGATAGATAGGTGTTTGTGTGTGGGGGGGTGTGTCTATATGAAGATATATACAACAAGAAGAAATAACTAGTGTGAGACGAGGTCATGTTTCAGAGTGTGCAGTCCTTTGGCTCTTTCTTCCCACAAAGAAACATTTCCCTCCCATGAGAGAAAGTTGTAGTTTGAACCTCATCTTTTTTTGATAGAAGAAATCCAGCTGAGTGGCATAAAATTCACTGTATAAGTAATAAACAATGGCACTTTTGGAGATTTTGAAAGGAGCTACAAATGAAACCATGTGGTGTTGCCTGAGAATAGTTGGAAGTTTTTGTCTTCTAACAGTTCTTGTAGTCTTCTGGTCCTCTTACTGGAAAAAAACCCACCAAACTGCATTAAAATTCAGCCAGATTCTCTTGGATGCATTGAATTAATGTTCAGCATTGAAGAGAACTACGAGAAGAGACGAGGCTGTAGTGAACTAACTTGGGCACCATCATTATCTGCTCCTTCCCAGGCACGAAATAGATGAGATGATGGTTTTATTGAGGTGTTGAGGAAAGCAACTTTTCCTAGCAAGAGGGAGTAATACAATCACCTGTGCCAGGTCTCTGCCCACTAGCAATTTTTTTCACATGGAAGGCCATCTTCTCATCATGCTTCCCAGGTAGCATGAAGACACCAAATAAAAATAAGCACTGGAAAAAAAGACTTAGTGTCTAATGCTCATTCCTATTTCATGCAACATTTAGTAAAATTACAGTGCTTTCATAGTCGGATACTAAAGCACTCCCTGAAATGGCCTGGACGAGTGATTTCTTGGTTGTGTACACAGCAGGCAGTTGTGTTCCTGCAGATGCAAAGTGCATGCTTTGACTTATTCCCTTGCTTTCGTTCAGTTTCAGTCCCTTTTAATGCTCTCAGCCAGTAGCAGTTTTTTGTTCAGGATTTAGCTCAGAATATTCTGGTAGAAATGTTCACCATGCTATACATCACTGCAAACTTTATTAAAAGCTCCCTTATGTACCTGTGTGAGCCCAGAGAAGCTGAGCCTCCTCGGTCATATGTGGTAGTGGTACTCGTCATAACTTTATGTTTTCCACAAGGGTGCCTCAGAATTGTGTTTTTCACAGCACTAAACATTTTGAAATGCTCTGTGCTTGCTTTCCATAATGCATATTAAGTCCTGATTATTATGTTGTCTACAGACCTGACCATGGCTTTTTAGGATCTTCAATTAAGATGACTGTGACTGAACTAGACATTGGGCTGGGGGATAAGGTCAGGTGCATTCTTTTCAAGAGAAAGTAATTTCTCAGATCCCAATACATCCAAAGATATGGACTGACCTTCTTTATATAAATTTTGGAAGGAAAAAAAGGCCAGGTAAAGGAAGTACAGTAGTATAAAGATAAGACTTTCTTAAGTCCATCTGTAAGAAGCAGCTTAGTATCTCTAATGCCAGATCAAAATGGAAAATTATTTTGGAGTGCAATAGGATTCTTTTTAAATAGATTTTGCTGCATTGTGTAATTGGGATTTATTATGGCCTTGATGGCTTGCTTTCATGGAAGACCTAGACTTCTGTAGGTTACCCTGTTCCTGTCAAAACATCTTTTCACTGCTTGCTATAAATGCCTTAGGATAAACTCTTAGTAAATTCTTAGTAAAGACATATTTTTCTCAAATTAAACTCATCTGTGGGCTGGAACACAAGCTAGGTGCCAGTGCTGCTGTATAGTAGCAAGGTTATAAAAGAACAAAATCCATATGTGGGTTTTGACTCACTCTGACTTCAATTGTCTACCTTGTATACAGAGGGATGAATGTGGGTGTAAGAGCTTAGATAGGCAGCAATGGTGGCTCAAATGCAAGTCAGTGGTGTCCAGCATGTTCTGTAGGTAATTGAATATAAATAATGACTTAAGGGTGAGATGCCACCCTGGTTTGATTCTGCTGGCTGTATTGACTATTTCTGTTGGCCATCGTGGAAATACAGTCAACTAGTGCTTGTCCATACCTACACAGTAGGCACCTGAAATCCAGGAGCTGAAACTCAGTTACAGACAACTGCTGGAAGTCTCCCATGATTTCAGTGGAACTAAGATTTTTCCACCATTTGTAGGGGTTACAATTAGAAAACAGAAAACTTGTGATCAACTGGTTCTAGTTTAGCATTTGTGTAGTATAAACCTACAAAATGAAAAAGGTTTGATCAAAATATGACTGCATTTAATTACATCAAAGTAGCATTTTTGAGAGTGTCTATGTGCTACTTCAGCACTCCCATTGCAATCTATATTGAAGGTTTAGCTAATTGGGACTGCATAACTGTAAAAATAACTAACAGACTATATAATTTACAAAGAATGGATCTACAGTCAATAAAAGCATTAAATAGTGGAGATTTGTTATCTTCTTTTCAATAAGACAGCATTTTTCAGGCTGCTGAAGTTATGGGACTTGTTCCAATCACTACAGAATTTTGGACCAACCTTAAAGCTTTGTGCTCAGAATAAACAATTTATGTGCTGCTTATGTAGAAACTTATGCTGATTCTGTGGTCCCTTCTTCACAGTGAGGATGTGGTGGCACTTATCTCGTTGCATTTCCCGAAAGGTTGATTGTTAATGTCTGGTTCCAGAACTGAGCCATATGTTTTCCCACCAATTTGGTCCAAATGTTTCTGATTTGTTTTATCGCTATTAGGTGACATTCCAAATATCAGTGTTAACTGTTTCCTCTGTGGTTTAGCACCATGAGAATATTACAGCTCATTCCATAGTCAAAATGTCTAGCATTTGCAGCAAACATGAATTTTTAATTAAGCATTTTCCTAAGGAAATACTTCTCTTTCAAACAGGAGGAATATTTAAATGCTATTATCACCCTGTACAACTTTATTTCAGCTGTGAAACACTTAGATATTAAAAGTGGAGATTTGCACTAGTATTCTGAATGTGTTTTCTCATTTGATCAGCATGTTGAATTCATGGTATTTACAAACCTGTTGTGGAAAGACTCTTAAATAGCTGTTCTTATTTTCTCTGTTGCGAGGAAAGATTAGAGACTGTTGAAAGAATGGTTTCAGTTACAGTACTTAGCTCAATTCATCAAGAGAATATGACCATCATCTTGGACAGGAGAATGGGATGATTAGGCACACTAAATGCTGATGTATTGTAGGTAACTTTTAACCACACAAGAAATTACTATTTTTTAAAATGTATTTGAGATACTTGTAAACATATTTGTGTTTATTAACTTACTTGAATGGCAGAAATCCAAGTCAACCGGAGGAAGATTTGGTGTTTTACTGTTTTTTTATTGCATTGCAGCATTTAGTCCGTAAAGCATAGCCTCAATTCTTTAAGAGACTTGTGAAACTTCTGCGAACCCTCTTGACCAAATTGCCTCAGTAGGTAACTCTGTAAAGATTCTCACCTACCAGATACACGGTGTGAAACATTATGTTACATTCTAACCACATAACTCTACCCAGCTTCATCGGGAACCAACATTTTGGCTCTCCAGCTACACTGAGTGCATTTCATGTGTTTTGTATGCTGGTGATTGTGTGTAATACATTTGCTGTGATTGTGAATGAGCAATTGGATTCAGAATACTGCAGATTTAAATAAAGATATGTCTGATTTGTACGTTCTGGTAGCTCCCAGGCCTATGTCTTTCACATACATAGAATCACAAATTATTCTCAGGACATGGTCCATAGGCGGAAGTTATGATTTGTTTTGTTAGAGCTGTAACTAATAATATAATTGTGTTCAGTGCTGTTAGACTGTTATATCCTTGCAAAACCCTGGAAGTCTCCAGCTCCTCCACTGAAATTCATTGAGCAAGCAGAGCTCTGCCTTCAAAAGAATTATTGTATGATTGAGAATTTCCCTTGGGCTGGATGCCTGCTGATGACTGCTGTTTATCAGAGCAGCTGGACAGTGCTGGCACAGTGGCACCGTTCCTTGCATGGGCAACTTGCACAACAACTGTATCATTGGTAGAGAAGCCGCATCAATGAAGCTGTGATTTTAAAGAAATTTTTATGGGACTTGATTCAGATTAAAATAGGGTTAGTGTAAGTGCCTGTTTCCCACCCTTATGTGACTAGCCTTCCTGGAGGAAATGGGAGTAACTCTGTGATTCATTCAGCTGGACTGGCAATATAGAGAAGAAGTAGTCCTTGGTAAGTAAATCCCACTTTAATTTCTGAGCCATCCATGAGTCTTGTTACCATAGTCCAAAATGTGAACTATGAAAGCTCTTCTATGTCTAGATTTTGAAGTATTTTGATTCTACCTTATTTTTGCTCTAGGAGAATTGTGGTTTAGGATTCAGGTTAGTTTGTGTGTAATGTTTCATATTCAAAATGAAAACAGATCCAATTTATGTATTTGAGTTCTCAAACTTGCAAGAATTTGTAATAAAAAGAGTGCTACAACATTTTAAAAGTTGGAGATACATAGTGTTTATATCTTATAATTTAGAGTGGGAGAATTCTGCATTTCAAAATTTTTATTTTAATTAAATCATATTGAAGCATTTTATGCTATCAGGACCATGAAATTATGAAACAAAAAGAATGAGAATGTCAAACAGACTTGTTTTTTATTTTTGAGGTGGAGTTTGGAAAAGTTTTAAATTTACACATATAAAAAATATTGAACTTGATTTCTATTAATTTGTTTTTATTCTCTTATATTTGGTTGTGTCTTATGATTTGTTTAAATGTTGAAGTCATCTGAAGTGTCTATGTTGATGAATATGACTACAGAGAAGGTACAGAAAGAGAAACTTGTCAAAAATATGATAGAAAGTCCTCATTCTGTAGTTTGAGCAAAGAAGTGCACAATTTGCATAAAAGTAGTTCTTATTCCTTTTATGAAATTAATTTCAGCTATATTCTTCAAACTTTGTTAGGAAAAAAGAGAGATGTGGTATTTGAAAATAATCAAAATACTGTAATTTTGGGGGTTTGGACCTGAAAGGCCAAACAGGGTTTGGAGCAGTTAAGTGTTTCATGGAAATCAGAGAAAAGTATGTACAACCATTTCTGGCATGTGAAAATTGATCTGGAAGTTCAAAGTTTGCATTTCAGTAAGGTGGTAGTTGTGAAAGAGTTTGTAATGACTCTCAAAACCACTTCAAAACACTAAAACATCTATATAATTGATCCCCTCCCTCCTGACTCTGGCAACTAGTTGGAAGGAAAGGATTCAAACCCAAATTATCTGCACAAGATGTGGTTTAATACTTTAGATAAGAGAGAAGGAAAAGGAAGTTCGTGGGTGGCCAGGATATTTTTCTTCCTAGTGGTGCCCTCTATATTGTACTCCTCTATTTAATTTTTAAAGCACTTGATCTTGGGGATGTCTGTACTTTATATTTGTAAACAGGATTCAGCAGCTGTTTCAGTGAAAAATGTAGAAGAAATGAAGAGTTGGAGTGCAGTCTACAGCTGCTTCATATATGGTGTTGTGAAGGATTGGAAAAAAGGATTGGAAACCCACTCTGAGTTCATGTGCTCCGAGTCAGAGTTTGAAAAGTTGACAACTACAGCAAACCACTGTAGTTATGGGCAGCTAATAGACAGAGACACAGCATAGCCTGCCCCTGCCTTCCTACATAATCAAGAGAGGCTTATTAGAACAAAAATATTCTTGGCCCAGAAATAGTTGGAAAAAGTACAACATTGTCTCTAGTCAAAGTAACCTTTTCTCCTTAAATAAAAAGTCATAGACAAAGTAGTAATGCAAAACAACACTGAGTATTTCCCAAGTGCAAAATTAAAATATATTGTGGCAGAATTGGGAAAGATATGGTTGAAAAGAAACAAATGAATAATTAGTAGTTAACATTTTAACCACCCTGCCTCAGTTTGTTAACCAGCTTACAAATAAAGGAGAGCAAATGGCTGTCAGATGTGAGATATTATATTAAAATTATATATCTGGAGGTGAAATATGCTGGAAAAAAAAGTACAGAATGATTTCAGAAATTATTTACACTCATGGCAAGAGAAGCTTGGAAGTGTAACAGTTTAACTCTCACTCTGTGACTTTGAATAGAAACTGTTTCACAGTCAGTATAAGAATTTAACTCTTCCCATTTGGTGGCTGAATACTGATTTTTTTTAACCAATAAGGAACTTTATGTATTAATGCAAGACCGTATTTAATGAAATATATATGTGATTTTTGTGTGGTAGCATGGCTGCTCTAGTGCCTGTTCTGTACTATATTCTCTCTGCCCCAAGGGACACTCCCTATGAGCCCAGACTATGAGTGAAATCTGTTGCAGAGCATCTCTGGGGATCTTTGCTGCTGTCCTGTATTTATTCTGCCAGTATTAGTATTTTAGAGACACCTCAGCTGTGTAGTGGGCCTGTCATTCGTTAAATGGATGCAACATGTTGTTACAATCTGAAATAATCTTAAAGAAAAGTGATCTGAAAATGCTTTAGGGAGATTTGTAGTATGATGCTGGTTTTACTCAGAGAAAGGAATTCATGTGGGAATACCATTTTATGGAGTTCAGGTGACAAATCCCTGTTTTACTCATTTTCTTCCTCTCTCAGCCTGAAATGATCTGTACCTTAAATTGATTTAGTTTTGGTAAAAGAGCAGAGCCTCTTGATTATGGTCTGGTGGAATACCATGGTGTCTGACCACAGCTGAACATGCGGTATGAGTATGGAGGAAAGTTATGGAAGAAGTCTCTGGTTAAAGAAAGTTGCACAACCAGAAGCAGTTTGTAATTTATTAACTTACGAGCAATTAATCAGGGAAGCTCAAGGTTGTATGTATATAATGTGTGCATAGTTTTGTCTGCCAGACTCTCTTCAAATTAACTAAGGAAGTAGGAAAGAGTTGATGTCTCTGTTGGTTGTAGTATTTAATCTTTCGTGTTCTCATCTGACTCACGCTTTCAGCGTTTTGTCCTTTCCTGGAATATCCCTTCCAGCTTTGACTGCTCTGTACATAGGGATTCTGAGGAGTGGTTTAAATAAAGACTGTGGAAATACAAGTGGGACAAAGAAGGCAGAAACATTTCTTAATGTCCAGAAGAGCCCTGTGGGTGTATTTGCAATGAAAAGCAGTTAGAGGAAAAAATTTTGAATTTATAGAAATATACACTGGTGGTCACTGTTACTCTCTGCAGTGTCTGATGTGTTGAATTTTGACTTGCCACAACATTTTATCCCTTCACCCATACATGAAACCCTGTATTCCATGCCTGTATCTGTTCCCTGATGTGACTGTCTTGAGTGCAGGTAACTTTAAAGCCGAGACAAAACATTTGTTCATTTGATGTTTGAAGCAGGAAATGAATCATAGATGAAAGTATTTGATTTTCATTGGAAAAAAAACCAAACAAAACATGTTTTAATTTTTATTTAATCTAAATAGCAGGATAGTTTAAAATGCTTTCTGTTTTGGCAGATACCGAACGAGTTTCAGACCTCGGTACACAGTTGCATATAAGACAGTAACAGAGCTAGAATGGAGATGTTGTCCTGGATACAAAGGAGAAGACTGCAGAGAAGGACCAGCAGAAAAGCCGAAAACTGCTCGTCGTCCTACACCACCAGCTAAAGCTGTTGTGAAGAAAGGCTTAGGTAACTTTTTGTTTGAATTTTGGTATATGCATGATTATATCTGGTTTCTTGTTTTGTCTTTAAAGGACAAGATCTGTTATGGTTTCTATTAAACACAGTACTGACAGGTACAAAAGCCATATGGGAAGACACTGTGTGGTGGGAAAGTAATAGCCAGGCAATAGCAGTTTTGATACAGAGAATTTCCTGAAGAATAACACAGGTATGGGTTGTAGAACACTGGATGGAAATGCTAGCTGGCTACTAATGGTTCCAGAAAATCTTTGTATTAAAACTGAGTTTTTTGTAAGAATTTACAAAGTTTCTTTCCTGTGATTTCTCCAATGTTCAGCCAAAAAAAAAAAAAAAATTTGAGAAGAACTATTATTAAAACAAAGCACCGCAGACACTAATTTTAATTATATATAATGGTCCCTAGCAGTTTCACAGTGTTTTGTTCAAGGTTGCGCAGATGTTACAAATTCATGTTAGATCACCTGCCTTAATAGTAAGGAGTAAGGGAATAAGTAAAGATAAGCCTTGATTTCTGAAAAAATATCTTAAAGAATGAGTGACTTTTTTTGTGTAAGATACTGTCTTCTGAAAGGGCAAGAAGGATTGCTCTTACTGCTGTATGATGCCTTTTCTCCATTAACAAAAAATGATAAACAGATGTTTCCTTCTGAAGGATTTTTTCCAACATAATTGGAGATTAGTGTCACATATAGTGCTTGTCAGATTTCCACATGTGTTCTTTGGGGAGTGGAATATATTGAATGACTGAATACATGGTTTCCAACAGGTCCTATAGATTATGTATCTGCTTTAAAAGTAAGCTTTTAAAATATTTGTTAGCCCATCTAAAGTATTATTTCCAAAAGATGATTAAACATGGTGATATCTGTATCCCTTCATCTCTCTCCTAGACTAAATAAAAAATTGCTTTGACTTTTCCTGCAGTCTGTCCTTTCTTGACCTCTGATAATGTTTCTTTTTTTTTTTTTGTTCTGGATTTTCTGCAATTTTTACACATTTTGCTTGAAACTGAACATCCAGAATTATACATGGGTCTGCAAATGAGGTGCTACTGATGACAAGTGGATTGGAAGAGTGGTTTCAGATTCAATAATTATTTGTGATAGGTAAAAAAACAGATTACAGATAAAAGTCTGCTCTTACTGGTTTTAATTTGATAAGAATGAGTTATTTTAATGTAACAATTTTGAACGTGTAAAGCTTGTGCTTTTATGCATGTTTTATTATTGCCTATTTAAATGTATGTCAAATAATTAGGTATTTGGAAAGCAAGTATGATAACTGGAGTATCTCGCAGAACCCCGTCTCATATATGGGATGTATATTTGGACCCCAGTTCAGTAAACTATTGGAGCACAAACCCACTTCAGCCACAGAAATGACTACCACTGAAGTTTTCAATGGGAATTTTGAAGCAAATTATGGTTATAGGAGATGCAGTGGCTCTAAGGTGATCTGTTGTGATGCGTATGGATCTATAATGATCTTATATATACTGTAGCTTAGATTCATTGCTGAACAAGAAGGGCGATTCTGCTTGCCAGTTATTTACTACCATTATAATTTGGCAGGAATTGGTCAATGTGCTAGAACTTATAATTTGGAGGGTTTTGATAACGTATTCGTTATAAACTACTGAAAACAGAACAGAAAAGGCAACAAGCATTCTGCAGATTAAATTATTTGGTTCAATAGAAAAGTGAAGTTAGCCACAGCTGATTAAACCAGATAACACTGTGAATATTTACGTCTGGAGTTTGTCTGTTAATTCTGTGAAACAGATGCAGAACCAACAGAAGTGCCGGAGCCTCCACCATATGAGAAGAGAATGCAGTTTCTTGAAGACGAATTGTTTCGACTTACACGATCTGTGATTGAACTTCAGTCCTCTGTGGCAGGTGTGAATGAAAACCTAAAGCTGACTGTACAAGAAGATGCTAGTAAGATGTTGGTCACTTGGCTGAACAACCTTTATGACCGCCCTGATAGTGCAGTTGGTGGTGAAACAGACACTATTCATGTCCCTGGACTCCACAGTAATAAAGATCAAAAAGACCCTTTTATTGATTTTGAAATGGAAGATATAAAGTCTGAGCTAGCTGAGGTCAAAGAAGCCTTGAAGATGAGGAATGATGAGCTGGAGGAACTGAGTGGAAAAGTAAAAGGCTATGAAGGACAATTAAAACAACTGCAGGAGGCAGCACAAGGACCTACAATAACAATGCCCAGTGACAATATATATCAGGACTATATAGACTCAAAATTTGAGTCCCTCAGACAAGAAATAATGGAAGGATTTGAAAAGAAAATGGCAGATCTGAAGAATTCCTGTGAATACAAACTACAGGATATCCAGCAACAGTGTGATGACAATGAAAATAACTGTGTAGGGATAATTGATGTAATAAAAGGAAAAGAAAATGACTTGAGGAAAGAAATAAATATTCTCCGAACTCAGATTCCATCAAATGACTCCAGTTGTTGCAACGAGGGTGACAGAAATGACTTTGACCAAAAGATAAAAGATTTAGATAAGAAGATTGACAGAGTTGCAGAAGCCCACAGGATCTTGAATGTCAGAATAGATAATGAAATAATTAGATTGTCAACTCCAGACCTAGAAGACATGTTTGGTGAGAGGTTGGAGGAGCTGGATGCAAGGATGAATATCACAGAACGAAATGCAGAAGAACATTGCTTTTATGTTGAGGAAACTCTCCGTGGTGCTATAGCAGCTGAGGTAGATGAATTGAGAGACTTATTTGACCAAAAGCTACGGGCACTAGAGGTTAGGCTTGGTGGCACTATTTTGGAGATTGCTAATACCACGGACCCAGATGGAATGTTTATGAACCCTGGGCCCATGTTGCCCAGTGATACAGGATTTGCAAATGAGCAATTTATGGCAGAGATTAATTTCCTGAAGAACAAACTACTGTCACTTGAACAACTTTGTGGACGGACATGTCAGTCTGCACCGCAAGGTAAGGAGGACCTTCAGAAGCAGTTAGAAAATTGTAACAACAAGTACAACCACTTATTTTCAAAAACAGAGAACAACTCTGTTCTCCTGCAGTCTCTAAATAGCTCTCTTAATGAGAAACTCAACTTAATTAAGGGTAACCAACGTGACATCCAGAAAATGCAGAGAGACATACGTGTATTCCGGTATAATCTAAATGTCGTTGATAAAGATATGAAAAATCTTCAAGATGGCTTGAGTAGCTGCAAGGAGCAACTTCTGGGTGTGAATTCTACATGTAGAAAAACACAAAGAGGTGTCTTCCGAAAAATTGATCAAATGCAGAGGACCTTTGCAAATCAAACTGCTCATCCCAGTGAGAATTGCTGTATTGAAGTAAAAGAGAGACTAGAACAATTGAATGACCATATCCTGAATGATCTTAACAAGTGCAAAGAAAAGACCCAAGGTATCCAGGAGGGTGTTTCGAATGTTGAGAGCAGAGTCTCACATGTTGAAAAAGTTTGTGATAGGCTGGACTCTGTCTCAGACAGCTTGCAGAAAATAAAAGAAGGTCTGAATAAGCACGTGAGCAGCTTATGGAACTGTGTCCGTGAAACGAATGGAACGATAGCATCTCATTCCACTGATATTTCTGGCCTCAAAAATTCTGTCCAACAGTTTCGTAGTCAGATCTCCAAAATCACCACAGATATTGAAGGCATGCTGAAATCTCAGTCTGACACAAGTAAGTTTTTTCTTTTCTTTTTTTCTTTTTTTTTTTTTTTGTTTGTTTTTCAATTAGCTTTCCTTTTTGACATGTTTATAGTGAAACTAAACAAGGGAGGAAAAACTTAATATTATACAATTTCTACTTTGTTTTTACAGTGGCTATAATTTCGGCTCTTTCCTCTAGAATACCACAGAGTACTTTGAGTGTTTTTTGCAAGTATCCTCCAAAAAAACCCAAAACCCAAAAAAGAAGTCTTGCATGCTTTTGTGTTTACTTTGAGACAGAATAAAGAGAGAGGGGAAAGTAGTATTTTTGAATAATGAGTTTAAAGTGAGTTTAAAGTAATAATTGTCTGTGGGTATTATTCCAGTTTATTTGATATGATTTTTTGGGTTTTTTGGTTGGTTTTTTTTTTAATTCTGTTGTGTGAGATTATTCTGTATTCGTCAGGGGAAACTGAAAAGTAAATGGAGAAAATCAAGTAAAATGAATTCAAATTTATGTTAAGAAAGATTCCCTCTAAGTTGTGCTCTTAGCATGAGTTAATGATTATAATTCATCACCAACTCTTTGATGCAGAACTGGCATTTCTTGGTGTGGCAATATGAGAGTTCTTTTTCATAGCTCTCCCGGAAGTTTACATTTTCATAGCTCTCCCAGAAGTTTGCATTCTCACCAGATAGCTGGCAATAGTTGGCATATCCCAGCTAGCACTCTTTTCACACCTCAGCCACTTCTGTTGGTAGTCCAACATGTTGGTGCTAATCTACGTCTACAGGCAGTTTAAAGTTTGCATTAGAGCATCTGAGAAGCAGAGGCACATTCCCTTTGGTGAAATGGTAACCTCAGCATGCTGGTGAACCTTGACATGAAGGTTTAAAGACCTTGCCAAATACTGTTCGATTCTCTCTGTGGTTCTTGCTCCAAATTTCAGCAATGGGTTGTTTTTCTGAGAGAGTCAAAGTTTACAGAAGAAAGCTGAGTTCCTGTTGCTGTTATCATAATGCAAAAACAAGAATTGGAGACTGTTTTGAAACTACACTCCTCAGTTGGTCGATGCTTCTGGTTTTAATTCTAGGCACGTATGAGATAAATAAAAGGCCAAATTCTCTGACTGGCCTAAAGTTAGAAAAGGTGCTGAGGGAAGAGCCTGTGGGCTGTTGCAGCTGATGGTGGTTGGGGGAAATCAGATGCAAGACTGTGAGCACTCTTGCTTGAATTGGCAAGTCATGCTACATGAAGGATCTGAAAGTAATTTCTTCACGGAAGAATATCCTTCTCACTCCAAGGTAGTGACTTGAAAGCCTGTAATATATTTGTGTCTTTTGTTTAATTACTTAAAACCAAATGTATTGCAGTACTTGACACAAAAGTCCTTCTGAAGTGAGAAGCTTTTTAAATTTAAAAAAAAAATGTTTTTCTTCCTTTAAAGGAAGAAATGAAGAGGAATTGAGAGGGTCTGTAATTTTTAGATAATAGTAGCTTTTGATGTCATCTTGACTTAAATTCAACAGGGTTGAGACCTTTACCCCTAGATTTTGCAGAAGCAGACCCGCTTATCATTAAAATGGAGCATGATGTCTCTATAATCCTGTTTCTCATTCATGTTGCTGAAAATTAATTTGCAGTAGGGACCAACATTGGAGAAGGGTCTGAGCTACACAGTAATCTTTCTTCTGCTATTCAAAGCAGGTGTTCTAGTGATGTCATGGTTTGCATTTATCAGCCTTTAGTAGTACAACGTGGTAAAGCATTAAAAAACCTCAGCACAGCTGGGTTTCCATAAAATAATGCTGGTATAGGGTAGACCTCTCCATCTATCACTGGGAAAAGCCTATAGGAGGATGCTGCTGCTGGATCTGGGGTGCAGGCACTCTGAGCATCCCTTGCTGCTGTGGGGTGCCTCTGGCCCCTGAAGGATTTACAAACACACACTTCACTCCCAGAATGATTCCAATTACAATAACACTGTCTGGCTCAGCAGTCCAAGTGAGTTTTGAAGGCTGGAGTTGCAGAATGATTTTGGCAGAAAAACCTTTTTTTGAAAGTGATTTGGGAACCCTGTTACTTGAGTTGGGGTACAGCTTTAACTATTTTTACATCTGTGATCTGCAGCGTTGTCTCTGATACATTATTTGAAAGGAAGACTGCTAGTCCTGGACTTGGATCAGTGTAGCATTTCTTGTGCACAATTTTCCAGGATATTGTAGCATTCGAGTGATGTCATTTGACTTCAGAAGGGCTGAAACATAAACAAGTTGTTACTAATAAAGCTGTTGAGGGCAGTAAGACAAGGATATATTGCAAGGAATACAATGTAAATGAAATATAAAATCTCACCAAGCAGTGTAAGCCCACCACACTGTAAATCTGACAAAGAGAATCTTAGGAATATGGCTGTATTTTCTTCCAAATTTTTTATTAAGGGGTTTCAAATCAGCCTCTCAATCCAAACTAACAGGCCAACTTAGTGAATGATTGTATATCAGAGATGAACCCAGAGGTCAGAAGTGTATTTAATTTGTTATAATTCCTGGTAAAAGTAGTGCAGTGTCTTGCCCCACATAAGGCAGTGGTGGCAGCAGGTAGTGGTCTGCTCTAAGCACTTAGGGGACCATGCACAACACGCTCTCCAAGGTAATATGATTCAGTAGCTTTTCATCACATTAAATGATGGCTGTCCCCAGCTCCATGTCACACAGGGTAAGATGTACTCATTGCACTCTGTGCCTCTCTGTGGATATGCTTGCTGTTCAAATGGCACAAAACTGAAAGCCATGTTAAACTTAGTGGTATCTTTTAATTACTGAATATTCATATATGATCCTGAAGTTTTCCAAGAATCAAAGTGTGGCCTTGCAGACAGAGATGGTGCTGGGAGTGCAGTTCTCTTTGGTTACAGTTATTTGACCTGAACTGCAATTCCAATGTAATTGTCTCTGTAGCAGGGCTTTGAAAGTGACAGCAAAACTCTATCTGATGATGTTATGATCTAAGAAACCAAATATGTGCTCTGCATTACAGCATTGATAAAATGCAACATAAAATCATAGTGTTGTAGTGTGAATAGTCATGTAGTCAATTCCTCTGGGGTCCCTGTGAACTTGTGCAAAATGCTGCTTTCTAATGTAATTGTAAAATCCCTTTGATATCTATGAGAAAATTCAAGTGAGGTCTTTTTAACTTCTTGTGAGTGCAGTCACAGATTCCTTTACTTGCTAGTTTACTTTACAAAATTTGTGTCTTTTGGGGGCTGTGAGAGCATGGTCAGAGCAGAATGATACTGGACACACCCCGAAGATCCACTCACCTCATGCATCCAGGTTGCTGCTTGTCTTCCTTCCCAGCAAATCATTCCTCCTTCAGTAGAGTAAATTGCAAGTTAAAACTGCCTGGCTGAACAAACTGAAGGGAGAGGGGAACAAAAGCATTCTTATTTTCAACCAAGGAGGAAAATCTTTCCTCCTGTTTTCAGTTGCAGATGGGCATCTGAGAGAAGATGCTGGTGCATGATATGGTAACCAAATTGTCACTCAGAACAGTGATGACAACCAGAGCAGCAATGACACCACTGCTGAGGACAATGTTAGTGTTCCTAGCCACATAATGATGTCAGCTCTATCCTTTGCATTCTCAGACAGATGGGAAGATGATGGGGAAGATTCTGTTTCATGTGCTGCTCAACAAAGTTAAAGCAAGTCCAGCTAGATTCACCCCAGCCTTCAGGGGTTCATTTTCTCATTGCCTTGTGAATTGAAAATGTGTGTTATGGAATTCAGCATCAGAATAGATTGACTCCAGTGTTACCATCTTTACCTAGTGGTTTATTGGTACTCTGTCTTGCTGTGATGCATCTCAGTAGAAGAGGCCAAAGTTTGGTAAAGATGACAGACTTAGATTGCTCTTAAGCCACACATATCTGATTATTCCACTTGAAGTTGAGCTTTAGGCAGGTGATTCTGGATTTAGTTTTGTGGAGATCGGATGATTCTGAATATTGCAGTATTGATGTTGCATGGAGGAAAGCAGTTTGCTCAGGATATGGGATTTCAGCTGTTGATTGTTATTTAAATCTCTAGAAAAACAAGCGTAGAAATGTATTCATTTTTTCAGTGTCATCCCAAATCATCGTCTTAATAAAGCTCAGCATAATTAACTCAAGAAATGACAAGTATGCATCAAGTACAAGTATTTTGTCGATTTCTGTTTTGAATGAGATTAATCTGAAGATCTTAGTTGAAGGTCTAAATCAATGTTGCTGTGGACAGAAGTCATCTCTACTAAGTTAACAATTCTGGTAAAAAATTCACTTTGACACTTCAAGGCTTTGGGTTTTTTTTAATTTTTATAAGATTTTTTAATCTTGGGGTTTTTATGAAAATAATTTTAATCTGTATAAAGTGAACGTTTCACTCTTTAAGCCTCTGCTGTGTTGACAGGGTTTCTGAGGCTTCAGCCCAGCTTTGTAGTGCATTGCTTGTACAAGTTTCAATTCTCATGACACCTAAAGTCAGCCAGCAAAACTCAGGGAGGTTTATTTCTAGCAGCCATATCTAGTAAATGAGTGCAGGTGGTGTGAGACTATGACTTCAGACATCCTCCCAGTACTCTCTGGAAGGCTTATGTGGACTTTTCATGAGACTGAAAACAAGAAATGGGATTTGCAGGGGTAAAGTGTAGGTGCTGCATAGTCACAAAACAGCACGTGGGTTGCCAATGACACTGTCCAGACCCCAGCCGTGCATCTTGGACGATATTTGTACAACTTGATTGTAAGCTCTTGCCCAAAGGTGCAGTGTAAGGTCCTCCTCAGATTCCCAGCCACACAGCAGAGCCAGAGGAAACTTCACACCAAATCTACTTCTAGGCACAGCCAGGTGGTTTAGCCCTAGCCACTGATGAATTTACCCATTGAACTGATTTTGCACTGTCCTGAAGTGCTTTGTTGTGACCACTGAGACCTCAGGGAGGGGGTCTCCAACTGTGGGCCATGGCAGGCTCCTTTGGTGTGTGGTGAGTTGCATCGGGTAAATTTGCAATGGGGTGTTTGCCAATTTCTGCAGAAACTCACATCAATTCCTGCTCCTAAAGATGTGCTTAGTCTCAAAATGCAACCAAAGTAACCTATGCTGAAGTTTAATTTAGCATGAAATTCTAATTATTCTATGTAAAAGCTGTCATTGCATCTGCTGAAATCTACACATTTGTAGATTTCTATTTTTAGTGTAGATGTAATTCAGCTTTATTCTTGGAAGACATTGCATCCCTAAATGTTACCTAGGATTTCATTTCTATGAATAATCCATAATTCTTATAAAAGGCTTAGAACTAGACCAGATACACAAAAGTAATCATGTCAGTGCTGTTCTACCCTGATGTCATATGAGTTGGCTGCCCTACTGGAAAAGTCTTTTATGCTATCTCTTCACTTTAAACAATAACGAATTTTCTGGTAGACTATATCCTGGGGTTCTGCCTTCATTGTCAGAAAATATTAGTAATGGAATACTTGGAATTTTAAGTTCATTGCTTTTTAAAGTAAGGAAAAAAAATCTCATAAGTTGTGCTCATTTCCTAAGGTTTCTTGCTGTGGATAATTTTTTTTATGGTCCTGGTAAGGTGTCAGCTTTGTGCTAGGAGTTGTGTGAGTACAGAGTTGCAAAGGAGACAGCTGGTCTCAGGGGTCTAGGAGAACTGAAGTGAAAGGAGAGAGGGGGAGCGTGCAGGGGAGATGAAGGTACCAGTGGGAATAGGTGTGATACACAGACTGGTGCAGAAAGTCAAAACTGGTCTAGTGGTTGAATGAGTGTTCATGGGTTATTTGACTGCTGATTGTCCTGTCTTCAGGCTGTCTTCATTCCTCTCCTTGTGTCACACGGGCTGGTAAAGAGAGGAGTCTGTAGTACTGCAAGAATGGAACAGAGCTTTGCCAGTGCAGTCTTGGGTTTGAGGGAACGGTGGCTTCCAACTGAATTCTGTTTTATTTTAAAGAATTTTACAAACGTATGTGATTTTATTTCAAAGGACGATCAGAATTACCACAGCAGCCTTTACCACCAAGGCCACCTGTGCAGCTCCAGCCTGGCATATCACTGCTGCCATCAAGGCCAAGGATGCAACCACCACGACAGAGGATCCCCCTCCAGCCACCACACCTGAGACCTCCTCCACGCCCAGCACTGCCAGGCTCAGGAGTTGTGCCACTTCTGCCTGGAACAACCGGGATCATCTTGGAGACTGGAGAGGCAGGGCCTCCTGGCACAGTGTTAATGTCAGGAAGAGGGCGGCTTAGAAGTGCAGATGGTCAGGCTGGTCAAAGTACCATGCCCATTGCTGAAGGATATGCTGGAGCACCAGGTGAGAGAACCAAACTGGTAGTGAGTCACTCCCAACTACGTGCAATGGACGTGCCAGGTCTTGCTGGAGCGGTGACACTGAGATCTCTTGTGCTTTACCAGCCACTTTTTGGCCTGTCTTGGATGCCCATTATAGCTATTGCTGTTGGGAATGGGTTTACAGCAGAGATGATTTCTGAATGGACCTTTCCAGCTGGCTATAGAAGTAGGGGAAACACATTCAGTGCCAGTTTTATTGCTTTTCCAAGGCTGCACAAAGCATGAGGTCAACAGAGCTGATGTAAAATCCCTGGTAACTACAGCAGTCTTTGCCAGTGGGGAAACTTAAATTATTTTTTCCTTTCCACAATACTAGCAGTGGATTTAGTACATTGGAGTAATAACTTGGTTTTCTTTGCCATGACCACCCCAGTTTAATTATAATTGAGTATTTAATAAGAGTTGCTACTTGGCAGCTATTTTGGAAGGTTGCTGTTCAGTAACCAAGGATCTTTTTAGAAGACTGCAGTGATATTTTGTTGTAATGAACTGTGCTATGTGCTGAGTCACACATACTACTTTTCCTTTGTAGGATATCCAAAATCATCTTCTCCTACCACGGACTCTCAAGGTAAGGAAGCTTTTTCCTAGAAATTCTTTACACAGGTACTTAATATTTATTTCAGTCCGTTGAAAGTCACAATTGAGAGAAAAAAAAAGTTGATTTTTAGTATTTAAGTTTAGCGTTAAGAAAAGCTGATTTTTGCTGTACTGAAACATTAAAATATAATCTGCACAGTTTGAAAATATGGGGGAGGAGAGAGAGAGAAGGGGGCCAGGTTTTGAAAAATAATTCAGTTTGGGTTCTTGTTACTTACTTTGGTGTGCTTTTTGAATACAAAGGGTTTATATTTTCTAGCAAATATTAGTATATACCTTTTAATTTGCCTCTTAAATGAGAAAAATAAATATGTATTTCCACTGATTTTAGTGTTTCTTTCATATGACGTGAGTAAGGCTAAGGCTAAGATCTTGAAGAGCTGTTACTGCCTTAGTCCCTGAGTTGGTTCTCCTCCTGGGGGAGTTTCTGACTGTTAGAATAACCAAGGCTCGTGTTCACGACTTCACTGAAAGCAGAAGTGCTGCTACTAACAACCAGAGATTAAAAAGATTCAAAACCAAGTTTTCTTGGTTTGGTGGGATGTTTTTTATTTTTTATAATTGTTAATATTGCAGTTCATTTATGGATTTGTGTGATAGGTATAAAATTTGTGTAGAACATGCTAATTGGCCGTGGTAAATATGTTGATTAGGTGCTGCCAGCCCTGCAGTCTCAAACTCAAGATATTATCCAACCCTGAGGAATGGTATCCTCAATCAAAATGAATGTTTCCACACTCTCTTCAAAAAAAGAATTATTTAATCTAAATTTGTTCAAGGAAATATGGGAAATAGATGGAAATAAAACATAAAGGCTTTATGGAATCCAAAAACCTACTGCTGGGACTTAGTTCGATGACCATAACAAAATCATAAATACACATCAAAAAGACTGGTCTGGGGACTGACAAAGAAAAGAGTTGTAAGGAGTTCACAGAGTAAGTCTGATTTTTACACTTCCCAATTAAAAATTCGTCATAGCCTTAAAACAATCTCTTTGCATTTGAGGACTGCAGTGGTAAGAATGAGCAGCAATAAATGAGGTTTCTGGAAGAGGATAAGTAGTAAAGAAATATTCATTTATCTTGATGCCAGCAAAGCCAATATAGATGTCTAGATTTTTGTGATAAATCTATTTCCTGGGGGTTTTCTTCCACTTTGTACAATTTATTGCAGTTTATAGACAGCAGTATTTTAATATATTTATGCTAAAACTGTGTGAAACAGTAGGTGGATGTTAGAAGTGTTGAAAAGGCAGTGTGAGGCAGGCAGTGTACTTGTCTGCTGCTTGGTGGAACATGTTGGTGGAACAGTTATCACCGTGGGATCCAGAGAGAGGTGGGCTTCACCAAGGAGTTACTTTTCCTGATCCATGCCCCCGAAGACCTGTCTAAATATAAGATATACCTGCTGATCTGTCCTTCAGCTTCTCCCAAAATGCCTTGCAAACCTCCAACCTCAGTGGCAGGTACAGTCAGGAAACAGAGATAAGGATGATACAAAGAGCTGTTAGAGTTCTATGGAGTTGAAGCATTGACATCCACTGTCCCTAATCTGGCCCTAAGGCTGGATAGATGGGCCAGACCACTGGCATGAGGTTCAGCCAGGCCAAGTGCTGCCAGTCCTAGGCTTTGACCACAACAACTCCATGTAGTGCTACAGGCGGGGGGCAGGGTGGCTGGAGAGTGGCCCACTGGAAAAGAACCTGGGGGTGCTGGTCAATGGTCGGCTGAACATGAGCCAGCAGTGTGCCCAGGTGGCAAAGAAGGCCAATGGCATCCTGACTTGTACCAGGAATAGTGTGGCCAGCAGGACTTGGGAAGCAATTGTCCCCCTGTACTTGGCACTGGTGAGGCTGCCCCTCAGGTCCTGTGTCTGGTTCTGAAAGACACAGAGGTGCTGTAGTGGGTCCAGAGAAGAGTAATGAAGCTGGTGAAGGGTCTGGAGCACAAATCCTGTGAGGAGTGTCTCAAGGATCTGGGGTTGTTTAGCCTGGAGAAGAGAAGGCTCAGGAGTGACCTTGTCACTCTCTACAACTGCCTGAAAGGAAGTGGTAGCAAGGTGGGGGTCGGTCTCTGCTCCCAGGCAAACAGCTATAGGACAGAAGGACATAGCCTCAAGCTGTGGCAGGTGAGGTTTAGGTTGGATGTCAGGAAGAATTTCCTCACAGAAAGGGTGATTAGATATTAGAATGGGCTGCCCAGGGAGATGGTGGAGTCAACATGTCTGGAGACGTTCAAGGAAAGACTGGATGTGGCACATGGTGCCATGGTCTAGTTGACATGGTGGTGTTCAGTCACAGGTTGGACTTGATGATCTCAGAGGTCTTTTCCAACCCAACTGAGTCTGTGATTCTAATTATCAGTGTCTGATTATATACAGCAAAGAAAGAGTTCATTCTGAGGAAGAATTCAGCAGTGGAATTCGACAGTGCTGTGGAAATTAACAGCTGTGGAAAGAAAGATTTTTGGCTTATTGGAGGAAGAACTTAGTGCTTAAGGCATCAAGGAATCCTTAATATCTGATTAGTTCGGGACAAGTGTTTGTGATGCCTTTGTCAGTCTTCATCCAGGACGTTTTGTGGTAGCCAAATTCAAATTTGAAAGAAGATCAGACGTTCTTGTACTGTAGTTCCTAATATAAGAAGCTTGTACTGTTAAACTGACCTTCTGAATACTCCCTTTCATTTCTGTTTCTGAATAGCTTTTGTTACATAAAAGCACAGCTCAGGAAGAATCTGAGAGCTCCAGTTCTGTTCCCTCAGATTAAACTAACCCACTTTTCTTGCTCTTCTTGAGTGCTGAGGCACGCTTTGCATACTTTCAAAACCAAAGCATTTCTTTTTTTTTCATATTCTTAGCTATTTGCATGAATCTCACAATATAACATTGTAGATAAAGATCTTCAAGGACTTAGAAGTATTAATGAGAGAGTACAAGGTATAATATTACACATTAGATCTATTTTTATAGGCAAGGAGTTTACAACGAAGGTGAGTTAAGTGTCAGGACCTAAGTGCATCCACTTAAGTTCTTTTTGTACAGAAAGAGACAAATCAACTATTATTTAAAGAAACATCACCACTAGATGTTATTGAAGCATGGCAATTGTACAATTATGAGAATTTTTGTTTGCTGGAGCAAAAAAAAATGCAGAGGCAGGAGTAGTGGGTTGGCTGATGAACTGGTCTAGGAACTGATGAGAAAATGCTTGTTAGATCCCAGGTAACACAACTAGGCAAGGACAGAGCCAAGAAGAGGATTTGGACTTTCTGATCAGCTTATAGAAGGTCACAGTGAAAAAAAATTGCTGAAAGTACAACTTGCCTTCCTCACTCTCCCCTTTCCAGCAGTCTGCAGTGTTGCTTGTGTCCTTAACCCTGCAGCTTCAATGGAGGGTGATTGCTCCTCTCTAAAAGAAACTCCTTGTACAGTGTAGTAAAGCAAACAGGTGAGCTAGCTAGCCCTACCACTGTGTGAACACTGCTGTGTATGTCAGTGCAGATAAAGGACTGATTTTGGCTTGGGCTTTTCAATTCTTTTCCCTTGTCATTGATATTCAACCATCTTCACTTTCTCCATGTGACTCCAGGCAGCAAGCTGGTAGGATACATTTCGAATATAAAGGTGTCATGTTACTGTAGTATAAGATCTGCATTGTTTTAAGTGCTCCTTGAGTTGAAGAAAGTGTTACCCAGCCATGCTTCTGATGGGTTTTACTGCATGTTTAGCTCTCTTTTCATCACTGGACAGGGAGCAGTATTCTTCATGAGTACACACCACTGCTTTAGCCCAAAGGAAAGCTTGTTTGCTGATTTTGAGGTAAAGAATCTGCATTTTCACCAGTGGTTGTGTTTTGCTGCTGTTTTGCCTGAAAAATCAGCACAATTCACAGAAGCATGCAAAAGGATGGGGTAGGAGATGGATATTTGTGTAAGGAGCAGTAGGCAAGTCCTGGAGGAAATTCTCTGGCTGTGATGTGAAAGGTTGAAGCTGTAAGAGCAGAAATGTTACTTACAGGCTCAGGAATAAAGTATTTGCGTCTTCATAACACACCGAGTTATCATCCACATCAGAAACGCTGTGATTTAGCAGAGCAGCTTTGTTGAGCACTGGCTCGTGGAAATCAGTGTGGTGCTGTGCTGCATGGCCATCCCATAAGCAGACGGAATGTTCCTGAAAATGAGATGTTAGGGTCAAACTGAAGAGTTAAAAACAAAAAAAAGGTAAATCTGACAAATCCTCCTTACTCATGCCATATTCAAAGGAATCATAAGTGCCTGCTGATGGATTAAATACTTACAGTCTCTCCTGTGTAGGTTCTTGAAGAATCCTCATTCCAGTTGCTGAGCAGCACCATCACACTGTTACTTTTTTTCTCCTCTCATCTTGATAGCAAATGCCTATGCTGTGTGCTGTTTTGTTTTGCTTAATGTATTTTTCTTCTTTTTTCTCCTTCTGGCCTTTGGGCTCTGTGGGAGGCATGAACTGTGTTGGCAAGTCAAAAGAGAGGTGGAGAACCAGAAGTACAACTAGCAGATGGGCGGAAGTAGATGTAACCTAACAAGGGCCACCCATGCACCTTCTGAGGTTCTTTAACTCCCCAGAACTCATTACACTAGCTTGGATTGCCAAGAACAGACATACCTACTCCTGCTTACATGCATATCTATAGAGAGAAATAGATATAACCTATCTCAAGTGAAACCTTCTCGAATGCATCTAAAGTAAAAAGAGTTTTTTCTTCCTCCAGAAGCTGTAAAATTGAGGTTGAATCTTTTTTGAAACTTTTTGTCTGCCTAGCAGTTTCTTTATCAGAACTGTGTTCACACCTTTTAAATGCTTTAAAATTTTTCTTTCTGATGTTTATACTTCCACAACACTGACTGCTTAAAGGAAAGTAGTTTCCAAGCCTGGATATTGCCTAGAGAAGCTGAACTTTGATCTTTGCATGAAACAAAGTGTTTGCAAGGGGTACGTATGAGAGAAGGGGGTGCACCCCTCTGTAAAGTTCTGCAAAAGCACTGCTGAGCTGTCAGTAGGAATTGTGAAAGCTTCAAACTGGCACAGCTCCAACTGGAAGCAGGGACGAGGGGAAGAGAGCACAGATAACATTGTGTCTATGCTGTGCCTCCTTAGATTGACCCCTGAACTGATCTACAGGATATTTAGACAGGTTGAACATTTCTCCTTTGAATAGATACATCTGGTGTGCTAAACTAGGCTGCAGATCTGAAGCAATTTCAGGAGCATAGCAGCAAATAGCTGCTTCTAACAACTGTTGTAGCAATTAGTGAAAGAAAATCTTGAAGGAAGCCATGGCAAGCCAGGGCAGGAGTCACTCCCTTATTCAGATGAACCCTAATCCCAGTCTGAACAGGACTGTAGCTGCTCCAAAGGGAGAGGGCAGTGTTTCTGACCAGGCAGCACATAGTTTGTGCCATATGACTGCAGGGGAGAGAAAGCGTTCGAGTGACCCAGTAAGTTGAGGTGTGTTTTCTGTTAATTTTAGTCTCAGACAAAGAGATGCTTTCTGTAAGTAGTGTGGTGTTAAGGTTGTGGAGCTTTACAGAAGCTGCTTGAGTAAGTAGACTTCCTGTAATTAATGCTGGTCCTTTCAAATGACCTTGTCTTAGCTTACAAGAGCATCTGCAGGTGCACTGGCAGGTAGGGGTAATTAAAAAGGGCTTCTCTCTGTTTTCTGAGCATGAGACAAAATGCTGAATGAGATTTCTAAATATACAGGAAGCAACTGGTTACCAGCCCCTGAGGGAAATCAAGGTAGTTATGTGCTAATTCTAAAGTTGCAGACATGTCTTCCCCTTGCCTTCCCCTCCCACTCTCCCATGCCAAATTATTCAGGAAAAAAAGACAGCAGAGAGCAGAGCACTCGTATATTCACATTTTAGATGAAGTTTTGTCAGCTTTAATTTTTAAGTGATATCATCTGAATTAGATTGTATATCAGGAAAAGCTTTTTTACTCAGGCTGGTTGAGCACTGGAAGAGGCTCCCCAGGGAAGTCTGTCAGAGTTTAAGCAGAATTTGGACAATGCTTTTCGGCCCATAATGTGATTCTTGGGGCTGTCCTGTGCAGGACCAGCCTCTTTCAATTTAGGATATTCTATGATTCAATGAATTGAACATTCGTTGCTGATGAGCATCTCTGATTGAGAAGGAGAGGCCAAACATTTATTCTAAGAAAGGTGAAAGGAGAAGGGTGGAGCAGCAACTATGGACAACTTAAAGGTCATTTGTTGTTTACCTGCTTGTCTGAACAAAGCAACAAGAGTTGACTACTTCTAACAGTGTGTACTGCCTTGGGAAAAATGTTTAAAGGGAAGGTAGCTAAAATGGGACTAATAAGTGGTTGAGCACTAAATATTTGCCATTAAGTGAGTCTGTTAAAAGTAAAAATATATCTTAACTGTCCAAATTGTATTTCATTCAACTTGGTCTAACAGCAGTGTTTAGCTAGTAAGCAGATAGCCACTATAAAATTCCTAAGTATCTGTTTGATCTGCTGAGAAAAGAAGAAAAACTAGTGAAGTGAAAAGTCATTTAAAAGAGAAGTGCCAGAGAGAGAGAAAAACCCTGGTGATGGTTCTTTTTGCATTAATACCGAAATGTTATATATTCTTATAGCCATTTTCACTACCCTTTAGCAGAGAAGGTAGGAGATCTAAGCTGTGTGCAGCTTCTCAGAATGACTAGGAAAGCTGGCACAAGCTAAACACCTTTAGCACTTCCGTTGCCATTGTAATAGTGATGGAGAGCAGAGATGTGAAAGGGCAACCTCAGTCCTGAAGAAGGTCTTTGGCAGAAGCACTGTTGAATTGAAAAGTGGCAGGATTACCACTGCCAGAATTTACGAGCCATGTATTGTTTTTTCCTTAGAAGGAAAAAAAAAAGAAGACTGTGGCCAAGGTGGGAACTTTATGGTACTCAGTAAATTTTATGGTGAGACACCTGGGACCTGGGCTAGCAATATGTATTCTGCGGATTCTGGCATCCCTCAATTGACAGGATTAGTCTGAGTGGAGTTATGTGCAGGAACAGAGACATCAGATTATAAACCATCACAGGGAAAAGTATTGTCATCCTAATGTGATTTTCACTCATGTTGTTACTCATTTTAGGACCTGCTGCTGCGGCCTCTCTGGTGTCATTTTCTGCTGGGCTCACACAGAAACCTTTCTCCAGTGATGCTGGTGTGGTTCACTTTAACAAAGTGCTAGTGAACGATGGGGATTATTATAACCCCAATACAGGTAACAGCCAAAGGATGGACAGAGATGATAGACAGGCAGTAGCATGGGTTACCAGTGTTTGATGTTATCTCAGGCTTTGTTGGCACGTCGAACATAAAAAGCAAGTCCACTTAAACTAAACACACTGGGGTAAAAGCTTCCTGTGGATGTGGATAGGCTTTGCCATGGCTGATTTTCCACAACTGCCCAGTACAGACGCCCAGTCACCACTCTGTCTGCTCTGGCAGCACAACTGCTTGTGCTCCTCACCCCACCACAGGCCAGCTGAGCCCAGGTAGCAGAGGTGAGGTTCCTTACTAACCCTTGCTTACTAATGCTGGCTTCACTGCAGCTTAGCCAGCTGGGTCACTCAGAGGAGAGGAGGGAGAGAGGTGACTCATACTGCTTCCCCAATAGCCATAACTGCAGGCTTCCTCCTTCTTAAGCAAGGTGTCATGTCACTTGAGGGTGTTAGGCATGGCTTAACCTACTGGGGACTTGCACAGCATGTGGGTGCCTCTCACACCTTCATCCAGCTCCGAATCATGGAAGCTGCTTATCCCAGGATGTTTCTGATTGTGGACAAGACCTGCTTATGTCCTGGAGGACCGGTGGGCTTTAACACAAAAGCAGCATGCCTTTGCCTTCATGACTGGGATCAATTGATCAAGGCTGACTTTGTGCAGTTACCTGTATGTAGTAGTGGATAACCCATGTAGCTTTATCTTAGTCATCATGCTTAGACCGATCAAGTGTCCCCATTTTGAATATGTCTGAAAAGCTCAGTCTGTCTCTCTTCTGCAGGCATTTTCACATCACCGTATGAAGGGCGCTACCTGATCACCGCCGTGCTGGCCCCAGAGAGGGATGAGTATGTAGAAGCAGTGCTGTCCGTCTCCAACGCAAGTGTTGCTCAGCTCCACACAGCTGGATACAGAAGGGAACTGCTGGAGTATCACAAACCCTACTCGGGGAAACGGACCTGTGGTGGTCCTGGGACGTTCCACCTTGTTCTTCACCTTAAAGCAGGAGATGAAGTAAATGTTGTTGTAACGGGAGGCAAACTGGCCTACACAGACTCTGATGAAATGTACTCCACATTTAGTGGAGTTCTCCTTTATCCTTCTATTTCTCATGTTTAAGTTTATCTTGAACAGGAAAGAAGGGTAAGATATTCAGAAATTAAGTGTAATAAAATTAAAAGCTTTAATATATTCAGTTTATATATTTGATTTCAGTGATGAGTTTATAGTCTATTGGAGAGTTTCCTTGTCCCTTGTTTCCAGAGGTAGATACAAAAGACACATTTCTGTGGCTAAATGAACTCTTTCCCAAGCCCTCGTTTACCTGTACAAGTAGAACAACTGTTTAAACAACAATATGCTCAATAGATACTTCTCCACTGTGCTTTTGCTGTTCCCTGTTAAATTGTCTTTGCAATCTTCTCCTGGTTTTTCAAATTGTCCCTACTGTATCAGAGTTTACATCTTTGCTCAAGTTTACAGTTGTGGTCAGGTATTTTCATGTTTTCAGTAAAGCCTGGCCAAGAAAGTGAAATTGCAGTGGACATGGTTGATGACTTTTTATTCTTCTGTTAGTTAATAATGTGCATTTGCATAATCAATTTGTTCAGTGCAATTGCTACCCATGGTGGTGCAAAGCAAAATGATGCTCATCTGCGCTGGCTTTCTTTTTTCCTCTAAGGGCCAAATACAGTGCTAGGAGATAAGCTGACTGACTCATTCCAGCCAAGTGGAAGCAGCAGCACAGGAAAAAATTTGCTTCATCTTTCCACTGGGCAGGTGTGAGCACAAGGTGCAGTTGCTACTACTGAAAGATTCGGAACAGTTATTGTCCATTTATAGAGTAAAAAAGATGATCGGTTAAGCATGATGCTCCTGAGATTAAGCTTGCTGCCAGAAACGATAAAACAGGCCAGAAAAATATGCTTAGCTAGAAAAGTGGTAATTTTTAAGTTTAAAAATATTTACAAAATTTGTTCCTGGCACTCCTACAGTACTGGCATTAAAACAGAAGTTTTTGTCTTTGGTGCATTATAGAAAACAGATTAGAGGAAAAATGGCTGATAAAGGAAAATAGTCTTATTTGTCAATACAATTTGTTTTAACACTCAGCATCTGTTTCTATGGATGAAACAA
Organism: Calyptomena viridis; assembly: GCA_013390005.1. Lineage (NCBI taxonomy): Eukaryota > Metazoa > Chordata > Aves > Passeriformes > Eurylaimidae > Calyptomena > Calyptomena viridis. Next base: position 45,957 of record WEIV01010663.1, on the reverse strand, counting down.
CTTGCATTGCTTAAACAGATAAACACATTTGGGGCAGCAGTATTTTATTTCTCATTCTAGCCACTTCTCAGTGGAAGTTACAAAAATGACGCTTTAGCTCTTAGGAGATAGCATTTTGATCTCTTCTGTGGCTGAAAAGAAATTCAGCCATGCTGTACTGAGAACAGGACTGCTCATTTGTCACCTGTATATTCTTGTATCAACTGATCTTTTGATTAGTCTATTCATGCCACATAGAGTTGTATTTATCATAGTGGTTTGAGTAATGTATTTTCCTTCTTACAAATGCAGAACAGCTGTTTTTAGCCTCAGAACAACAAATTCCTTTAGGTGAGGGAAGAACTCCCAGTGCTGTGAGCAGCACAGTGTGTTTATAGCTGAAGCCCTTCCCATCTGACGAGATCAGATGAAGACTTGTGCCTTTGTTGCTTAGCTTTGGAATAGATACTCCCTAATAACTGTGTTTCCAGGCGATGAGATGGGGCCTTCCCACAACAAATTGTCACATCCTGGAAACTGAACTGCTTTTGAGAAAAGCAGACAGAAAAAGCTTTCTTGCCAAGAGGAACTCTGAGTCAGTCTCTGTGCAGCTAGGATTGCACTGGGGGGGAGTCCTGAGCACGGGAAGGAAATTGTAAGCAATTTTAAAGCAACTGGTTTGGGAAGATCTCTTGGCACCTGATTTTCAGAAATGACGGTGTTAGAGATAAGCAGAAGCTCAGACTGGCTGTATTTGTAGCAGGAAGGCTGTTTCTGTAGCCAAAGATGTACAGTGAACTTGCACTTTACAGCTTGATAAAAGGAGCTGCCTCCATCTCATTTCCCTGCATGTTTTTCTGGACCTGTGCTGGGGGGCGAGGCATTAGCATGCAGTCAGCAACCACACGCTTGTTCAAGGGGGCTTTGTTTTCTTTTGTCCTTTCTGCCCCATGCCTGTCAAAATTGGAAGGATGCAGGAAGTGTTTCCTGTATTTTCAAAATCCAAGTGTATCATCCACTTTTTTGGTGGTTTTTTTTTTAACATAATTTCTTGTTATGTACAAAAGCTAGAGGGGCAGTTTTCCTTTTAGGATATTTTTCACTCTCCTCGAGAAAACTGTATTCTCTAAGAAGTTGGCTCCAGATTATGTGTGACTCAAGTATTGTTAGATTATTTTTGCCTGTTCTAAAAATGACTCATGGAAACAAACAAAATGAGCTGATTGCTTAGAGAGACCTAGCTGGCAAACACCACCTTTTTTTTCCTCCTCCTCCAAGTGAGAAGTTTTTAAGAATTGGCAGTGCAAGTTTAGTGCTAAGAGTTGCAAAAGTTGTATAATTTAATTATTACCGAACTGCTCTGGGAGATTTCTAAATCCAATCCATTCCACAGGTCTTCTACCAGAAAGTTTCTCCATAGACCCAGAATCTGCTGGTGCCATGCTGGGATGATTTGATCTCTCATAATGCAGAATAACTGGTACTTGTACACTGCTGTAAAGCATTCCCTAAACTGTGTCACAGCAGGGCTGAAGTCTCAGCAATGTATTTTGAGGACACCTGGAGACCTTTCAGGGATAGCTTCCCATTCATCTCTAGCAGCGTGGGTGGCTAAAGCTATGACCTTTTCACAAGGAATCCCTGTCTTAGATTCTTACCTTTGTTAAAGGGGGGACTTGACTTTTAATTTCCACTTCCTTGGTAATTGCTGTAATCAGGGTAGGAGGCTTAGTTCCTCCTAATGAGGTTGTTTTCCTGAGGCTTACAAGGTGGAATATTCACCCAGCTGGGAAGACCATGGTGCTGTAGCCCCTGAATAGGCAAAGGCAGGGTGCAACTCGAGTTCCAGTCTCTGCTCCAGTGAGTGCCTGGATTAAATATTAATAAAGCAAGAGCTGGAAGACACTCAAGCACAGAGGCAGTCATGGGCCTGCTGAGGGTTGGCTCCACACAGATCAGCCCAGCTTCAAAGGAAGGAGCGAGAGCCCTGCTCCAGAATACCCTGGGCCTGCTGACAGAGCATTTGCATCTTTGGTGAGGATTGGCAGCAGAACACGGAAATACCTGCACTGAAAGGAACATTTCTCACTGTGGATTTCTGATTTGACTGCCACAATCAGGAGCATCTACAAGCTCATATAGAAAGTGTCTGTTAACTGAGGAAGCCTTAAAAAAACCTCAAAATTAAAAAAATCTTGTAGGCGGGAGCTATAAGGCAAGAATGCTGTCTGTTCTATAGATCACTGCTACCTTTTAGATCTGCTTTGTAGGTAGTTTTGTAATGCAGTGTGGGAAAATTGCAAGATTCTTGGGCAGTAGAGTATCTGTTGTGCCAGGTGCTCTCATTTGACATCAAAACAGGAAGAAACCCAAACCATACAGGTGAAGCTGTACAGGCAGACATGTGTCTGACAGTCCCTCAACCAGGTGTGAGGCATGACAGTTCCTCAGGGACTGTCCAAATATCAAAACAAGCCAAGTCCCCAAGGCAGCATCACTTGTGAGACAGGTGAGTTCCCACAGGCAGGTCATTAGCACCAGAACATCTGAAGACAAGCCAGCATGCTGACAGCCAGAGACACAGCTTTGGCCAAATGTACCCTAGAGCAACAAGGTGACATATAAAGCAGTCGTATCCCCTGAGAAGCTTGCAGCAAAGCAGGAATGCCAATTTTCACTGCAAAAAACCCTACCTCATTATTTTAATTTGCTATTTAGACTTCCAAAGACATTTCTATGCTGACCACTCAAAGCAGTGAGGATTTTTGCAGCAACTTTGTGCAGTGTCACTGAGACACTGTTTGGCTTGTTGAAGCCAATCAGCCTATCAAGACAAGTCCTTGACAAGTAAGTCAAGGAAATGGAGCAAAATGTAAGTGGAAAGCATAGGAAAGCAACTTTAAACAAAATGCCCATCACCACCCAGTGCAGCTTTAAAAGGCACAGGTAAGACAAGGTAAAGGGCTCCCCAGCTGCAACCAAATTCAAATCAGAATGGAACTGTTGCCTGAGGATACATGCATTTGGAAGTGAGTGTTATCTGCTGACTTCAAGTCCTTGTGTTACAGTCCAGTAGTGGCCATGGATCTATTTCGCTATAACTACAAATGANTATATATATAAAAATGGATGGAGAGAGTAATATCCAGGAACAATGAAAACTCTGTAATGGAAAACAACTGCAGATATGTCCAAATAAAGCCTACCTCTTGTGTAATGCCTTGATGCTCTTTTGCTTTCCAGGGAACACAGCAGCACTGTAAGCCAAAATTTTCACTTTCTGCTCCACCTCCTCTTATCCTGTGGTTTCTGGGTTCTCAGATGAGCTTGCATGTATATTTTAAGTGCTTATTCAGTGTCAAGCACTGGTACACAGGCTTTGTAGTACACAGAAGTTATGCTGACATAGTTCTTGTCCATCTTAGTTGCTCAGTCACTGCCCTGATAATATTTCAGTTGCAAGGTATCTACAATGATCATCTAATCCAAGTGCCTGNCTTTGGCCAAATGTACCCTAGAGCAACAAGGTGACATATAAAGCAGTCATATCCCCTGAGAAGCTTGCAGCAAAGCAGGAATGCCAATTTTCACTGCAAAAAACCCTACCTCATTATTTTAATTTGCTATTTAGACTTCCAAAGACATTTCTATGCTGACCACTCAAAGCAGTGAGGATTTTTGCAGCAACTTTGTGCAGTGTCACTGAGACACTGTTTGGCTTGTTGAAGCCAATCAGCCTATCAAGACAAGTCCTTGACAAGTAAGTCAAGGAAATGGAGCAAAATGTAAGTGGAAAGCATAGGAAAGCAACTTTAAACAAAATGCCCATCACCACCCAGTGCAGCTTTAAAAGGCACAGGTAAGACAAGGTAAAGGGCTCCCCAGCTGCAACCAAATTCAAATCAGAATGGAACTGTTGCCTGAGGATACATGCATTTGGAAGTGAGTGTTATCTGCTGACTTCAAGTCCTTGTGTTACAGTCCAGTAGTGGCCATGGATCTATTTCGCTATAACTACAAATGAATTTATGGTCTCAGGTTGGAGACGGAATATGCACTCCAATGAGACTTGCTCAGCAGGTACCCATTGGCTGCTACTTGCTCCCAGATAATGGCACAGAGTTCAAATCATTGTTACCAGGAACACCCGGGGGGGCAGTCTCCTGTCATCACAAGACAGATTTGTGCTTGAGCGAACACCAACTTTTTTGCAATGTACCCTGCAGACTTTAGATGAGATGCAGAACAGCAGCTCTGCCAATTCTTTGTATATGGGAGACTTCAAAGAACTCTTAACATGTTCTATATGTAGTAACATGTTACTATATAAGCAGGTTTTGGCATTAATTTTTCTATCCTTTGTGAAAAAAAGGAACATTACTAAAATTTTCCNAAAGCATGCTGTCAAGGGCATTGTCCAAATGCCTCTTAAACACTGACAGGCTTAGGGATCCTGAGATGGCACCTCTGCTCCGGCAGCATCACACTGGCAAAGCCTGCAGACTTGGGACCTGCATCTGCAGGGCTGTCTGCCACTGCTGCAGCAAGCCTGTCTGTGCCTGCTCCACATGCACACAGAGTGAGGGCTGTCCATGCCCAGGAGTGCTGAGCTGCTGCACATCCCACTTCCAAGACTGCGCTCCCATCTATCCATCCTGCTGGCGCATGGTACAGTTCCCAGTGACCAAAAGAGTGGGCAGCCATCCATCCCCATGGACCTGGTGGGACACCCCTCTGTAGGGTGTCAGAAGTCAAAGATGTAAGGAGTGTGGAGAATCCAGGGAGGGTTCCAGGGAAAGGAAGTGTCCAATGCCATGTGGGGACAGCACTTGGCTGCTTTATGCACATAATCACTTTGTTGTTCTGTGGTTGGGTTTTTTTGTTGTTGTTTGGTTTTGGGGTTTGTTTGGTTTTGGTTTTTTTTCCTTGTTTTTTTGTTTGTTTGTTTGTTCATTTTCACCAATTATTGGCCTTTGCATTTGTCCTGCTCTGGCCAGTAGAGGGTTAATTTTTGCAGCAGCCAGGAGGTGTACAGCCAAGACCCAGGGGTTATTCTACCACCTCACCTCATGGGCAGGGGGGACAAGGGGTATGGGGTTTTTCCAATTTTGTGGGGTGTGCAGTGGGGGTGGTGACAATTGCATGTGAATTGTTCACCTGTCTTGTACACTCCGCTATTAGTATTGTTGCTACTGTTTCTTATTTGTTTCCAGTAAATTGTTCTTATCCTGTGATCTTTACCTTTTTGTGCCTCCAATTCTCCTCTCTATCCCGCTGAAGGGGGAGGTGAAGGGGAAGTTAGGAAGTGGTGCTTGGACTGGAGCGTTTCAATGGGAACATTAAATTGGGGAATACCATTCATAAACCACAACGGCATTGCAGAGCAGAGCTGCTGGCTGGAGCACTCAGCCTCCCACCAGGACCTGGGCTAGAGGAGGGAGACTACTGCTAAAACAGTGGGGGCCTGATCAGAAATTTATGGCCAAATCTACCCTGTCCTTCAGCCAGTTCTAGGCTGAGTAGTTTAGGCTATGTTGCTTATTCTCACCAGACCACGTACATGTGAAATATCATCAGAGATAGGGAATTTAAGATTAGAGAACAAGAAAGTAGGAAGGAGAAGAAATAGGCAGAGAATGATGGGAACGAAAGACTTAACTAGGAAGAAAATATGAGGTGCATCAGCTTTCAGTGCTGGGATGAGACTGGCAGCCACCCTGTCCTTAAATGGGAATTCAGATGAATTCAGACTAAAAACGAATGTTTAGTCAAAACTGTATCTATCTGGCACACCTCCTTACAAGCAAAAGCTTTTGTAGCAGGAGGTGGCTTAGCATCGCTTCTAATTGTCCCAATGCACAGTGAACTGTGCCCCATCCAGAGCACTATACACAAAAGCCATTATCACAAGCCCTTGCTTGCATGCAGCTCAACATCTGTTCTCCCACTAAGCCATGCTGCCGCCACAGCCATTTGGCTGGGAGACCTTCCCACTGTGTGCCAGCCTGGTGCCTCAATCTGAGCTCAAAACCACTTTGGCCATCAAGAAAAATCCCACACACAGGTTTATAGTGCTGGCATCTTTCATCTTTCTGCTATTCTTTGCTACAGCTCCCCTGCACAGTTAGAGGGGTCTTGGACATCTCTGGAGGAGAACAGGAACATCAGTGTGGGGAAAGGAGGAAAATCAGTAGGTATGGTCCTGCTTAGGAAACATGTTGCAGGGAAGTGGTCACCCTGCCAGGCAGAAGACCCTGAGAGACAAACTCTTACTGTGCCCAACAATCAAACTTCTGGAAGCTCTGAACTCACCCAGCACACAGGTTATCTGCCCAGAAACGCCTCCTGAGGAGCCAGCTGACTCACTGCTCAGCTCACCACTGGTCCAAGAGCTCAGCTGGCAACAAGTGGGAACGTACGCAGTCCCCACCAAAATGGTGCAGGGCTGCGGGCCCTTGCTGTACCAAATGCACGACACAGCTCCAGAAACCGTCTCCTGCACAGAGGGAAGTGCCCATTCCTGGAAACCGTCATTCTGTTCTTTACACATCTAAGCCTGTTGCTCTAAGACAGAAAAATCCATCCACCAAGAACATCACACCAGCAGGAGTCCATTAGGGCAAGATGGACACAGCTCAGAAATGTTTTTGCAACAGATCCAAACATTTGGGAGACACAGGACACGCCACCCTTGTATTGCTTGCACTGGCATAGTCACTTACTGCATGCAAGGAAGTGGGGAGTGAAAGATGGGCAGTGAGGAGTGTGGGGTGAGGAGCGAGTATGTGAGCAGAGTCACAGGGGAAACCCAGCAGGAATGCACAGGAGATGGTAAAACCAGCAGTAAGCTGTGTGCCAAGGCACAAGGAGAGCAAACTGGTGCTGAGTGCAAAAAAATGGCATCACAGAAGGACCAAAAGGTACAGCATCGCTGATGCTTTCACAGAGATTCATTGTACTTTTACATGCAACTGAACAGTTTCTATGTGGGCTGCTAGTCAGCTGTATTTACCGAACAGCAAGAGATCAGGAAAATCAGTTTCTACTGAAACCTTGAGGCCTCTTTTTCAAGACAGTCTCCCAATATTTGCCTCAAACAATTTAACAACTGTTGTGGAAGACAATACTCTTTGCCTTGAAAGTAAAAAGTTGACTTTGACAGAATTAGGATAGAACTCCAAATTAGGGCAGATTTACAAGAGCTCAAACTATGCAGTTACAACATCTTCTTCAAGGCAGCTTGTGTATTCCCAAGTTGTCCCTCTGTTACCTGATAATTTACATTAGAAGAGCATCTTTGCTTTTCACTGTATTTATAACCCAGTATTGGTACTGTCACACACATTAAGTTTGATGGGAGCAATTTTTTATCAGCTCTATAAATACTCTGAAAAAAAGTAAACCAAGCACGAAGGAAAGCAAATGTATCATAGTCCTTAGAAGAGCAACCTGAATTCCATGTTAAACATGAATACAATTTTAATAACTCTGCATTCACTAAATTAGCAATATAATGGAATTACCAAACACAAAGAGAAATTTTAGTTTAAGTCTGTTTATTGTGATAACATTGTTCCGAACACCAATAAACATTGCACTGAAGTGTGGGTTGCTGTACCCAAGACAGTCCAGTCTTAACAAAAACCACTGTATTGGTATGATCACAGATTTGACATTTTAAACACACTACTTTATTAGTGATTGGGTTGCTTAATGATCAAGTATTCCACATCTTCACGGTAAAAATGAAACAAATTATTTTTGAAGAGAGTTTTCCCACCCTCAAAATAAACCAACATTCTAACTTTCATCTGGAAGTAATCAACACTGTAAAAAAATCCCAAACAGTTCCGTTTCATTTAGCAAATTTTAACTTTGGAATATAAAACTTCTGGTAAAAGTGATACTTTAAAGGCATCTCAAATTCACTGTGTATTTTTGGTGGTTCATTATGAATTTGCATTATAGTAATTTAAACTACTCATTCATATGACAGCATTTTCTAGAAGACTTGTATGAAATATTAACAAGAAATCTCATCTCTTTTGTTTTTACCATAAGCGGATTCAGTGTTTGCTTCAGAAGTTCCATGACAGAGTTGACACAAGTGTTAAAACTTTTCCAGTTGAAAAAAAAAGGTTTTAGGAGGAGTATACTGATGACAGAAAGCTAAAGAGACATGAGCCAACATTGCACATGCAATTGTGTACTACTGGGAATGAGAGCCCAACCTTTTGAAGTACAAACATGCTTAGTACAGTAAAAAAAAGCATTAAATCCAGAAATGTGTACCCTTTGATTTGTTGATCTTTAAAACATTATAGAAATGGGTAATGTCCAAGTCACTAACAAGTTTTGGATTGCAGTGTTCCTTATTTACTCCCAGTCAGGTGTCATTGACTCATCTTTTGACAGGTTCCAATGCTAAGAGGATCTGCATCTTCAACAACACAGTCTCAACAGGGGTGTGCATGTGCCTACAGACACACACACTCAGAAGTTCCTCTTTCACAGAAAGAACGATTCAGCTTGTGCTAATGTGAAATCAGTATAGCACAACATGTTCTTAATTTCAGGCCACTTCTCTTGACTAAGGTTACAAAGGACAGGCTAATGCACAATTCTTATTTACCCCGCTTCACATTAATATTGCAGCACAAGCCTACAGTTTGATAGCAACGAGATGTCTTCTCTAGAGTCAGTAAAGTGCCCAGCAGCCCAAATGACGTAGGTATGCAATGACAGGTACAGTGCCCCTAAATTCTGTCCCTAAACAGGGTTAACAAACAGTCTGAAAAGCTTAAAATACAAGCCAGATTTAGAAAACCCAAACAAACCCTCTGCCCTACTCAAACCAGAAATATTCAACAACACTTACATTTTATAAAAAAACAAATATCAAATTGTAGCTGTTACAGGAAAAAAAAACCCAACAGATTTTTTAACTAAGCAACTTTCTGGAAACTCCTATAATGCAAAATGACACGGTAGCAGAATGAGGAGCTCTCTACACTCAACACAATCACCATATTCATACCAGCTGAAAGTACATGCATTTGGAGACACACCTGATATTCTTTTTCCATGCTGATCACTTACTCAAGTCCACACCTTGAAATCCACAGCTTATCTTTACAACAGTCTGAAAAGATGAAGGGAGCTGAAGAGAAAAAAAAAATAACCCCATAAAAACAAGCTTAACCAAGACAGACACAGCCAAACCTTGGAAACAATCTGTCCCATCTGGAAACTTGTTGCAGTTTCATGAAGTGCTTTTAGCTTTAGAAAAGCTGTGTAAATACCAGGGTCACCAAGAGTAAGTTAAGCACAGTAAAGAAAGTTTTCACATTCACAAAAGCACTGGTTTAGGAAAGGCTGCTTCACTCCATTTATGCAAAATAGAATCTTTAGATAGAATATTTAATCTCGTAATTAAAATACTTTATTATGTTGGATTGTTATTTATTTATTTTAAAGTATTTAAGTGACTTAAAAGCTCAAATCCCATTGATATTCAAAGCACTTGGTGATCGTGAAAATTTCAGTTCTAATGAAATCTATGGAATAAAACGTAAGGAAAAAAAAATACATGGAATGATGTTTGTAAGCTTCTGACAGAAAAAAAAAGAGGCAGTAAGAGCAAAATATCCTTTGAGTCGAATACTGTGAAATCCACTTAAACACTGAGTAGACTGGTGACCAAGAATCACTGAAAGGATTGTTCTCACAGTACAAGAATGAGGATGTCTTGCAATCCACTGATGTGCACGGCACACTGTGACAGATAGGTATGTTTTTTTCCCCATTTTTATTCTTCTTTTTTGAAAGAGATTCCATGTTGATTTTGCTTGCCTCATTATTCAGCATTTTATAAATATATGAATACACTAGATTTTTACATGGGAAAAAAAAAATCATTTATATAGTGATCTCAAAATGATCCCTTGCCAGCAGTTCACCCATTGTCTAGCGTTAGCTAGTGTTATATCAGAACTGTGGGTTAAAGACTCTTAGCCTAATAAAAGAAACAAAATATTCCTGGAGGGGTGCAAAATCCTCTAAATGTACTCTTTTGCAGGTAGTGAAACAGAGTGGGCTCCCTTCCCACATTCAGCCCACGTAAGATGAAGCAGAAGGGCCTGCCCCAGCTGTTACTGAGAAGAGCAGCCCTGTGCAGGCACCACAGCAGGTAGCCATACAGATGCCTTCCAAAGATCACTCAGTCTTCCCTGCTCTCACTGGGAGCTGTGTACAGGGAAGAGCTTGCTCCAGAACCTGCGGAAATTCTGGATGTTGCCCCCAGAAGTATCTTTAGTACATGGCTTCAGGAACTTACATAAGGAGTGAGTAACAGGAAAGACTGTGCCCAGAAAGCCCAGGACTGATGATTACTACATGTTTAAATTACCATAGTCCTTAAGACCTCCGGGCTGATGGAATGATACATTCCCACCGTGGTTTTGTCCAAAAGAGGTTAAATGCACTAATTCAACTTAAAAAGCAGCTACCTTTGCCTTCAAGTACTTTTGGAGAGAGAAATACTAGCTGTTTTTACAGTTGATAAACACTAGAACTGGAATGTAATTTGTTCACAGGCTCTAATTTGAACCTGAGGAATGACTAGCATGATGTTTATGAATAACCCAAAACTTAAAAAAAGAAAAGAAAAGAAAAGAAAAAGGTTTTATTCTGCTCTGCGGCATTTAACCATTCTCACAGCTGGAATCTCACTATTAAGCTGCATTTCCTTCCAGCTATTGAAAACCTGCAATACAGAATTCTATAAAGACTTGCAGTAGACAATTAAAAAATTAAATACATAAATTTTTCAGTATTACAATTCCCTGAATATAATCTGTACATATGTTTTACTGGCCTACACAGCATACACACACATACACATCATTTCTGTGCTGAAAAAAGGAAACAAAAATGTCAGTTCCCCAACTCTTACAGAAGTGTTCAAGATTTTTCTTGATGTAAATTTAACATGACACAGCTCAGCCTGAAAACAACAAAAGCCATACAAGTGTCTGAAGACAACTTTCATTTTAAGAAGCTCATGAAATAGTTTGAACATTGTGTGGAAAAAAACAAAGTAATAAGCAGAGTTAGTTTCAGCGGATTTGCACAAGCAGAGTCTTGTACAGGTAACAAAAGGCATATTTACATTTAAAGAGAAATTTTATGTCTTCAGAGTCTCTCAGGCTAGTAAAGTCTAAACATTTTCTGTATTTTAGCTGAGAAAGAGCACATTGGTCTTAAGCTCTGGCTCCTTTCAAAAATGGCCTAATTGCCCTGAACATTAAACCACGTTTTTTATTAATAGGTCTGACATTCTATTTGGCAGTTTCCATACACTTTTTGGCTTCATTTTAGAAAACATACTATTAAGACAAGTAATAAAAAAAATTAATCTATGTTTACAATAAGGTCTGTATTGATGAAAATGCAAAGTCATATTTCACCTCAGCATTTAGTTGCCCTGAAGCACTTGGGTACCATGACCCTCAATGACAAGCCAATCTCAAGTGCCTTAGAACAGGTATATAAACACAAGCAATAAAGAGACAAACAAGCAAAAAACCCACACACACACAATAAAATAAGACAGTAGCTTTGCATTTTCTTTGTTTCAAACCAACGAAGTTAAAGTGATTTCCTTAGTAAGACTTACGGTACCAATATATAAATTATTGTCTTCATTAAGAAAGTTCTTCACATTTAAACTGAAGGTGAGTGAATATGAAATACCATCTCCTGGTGAGAAGTAATTTTCAAGCCAGTTCATCCATATTAAAGTCAGGAAGAGGCTCTCTCCAGTAGCAGAAAGAGCTGAATTCTGGGCATGGAAATGCAGAACTCTGTTCTTTATTAAGCAGTGGGAACACATATTCCACAAGCTCACTTAGTCTGTAATACCTATATTAAAGAAGAAGAAAGACCATTATTTAACAGTCTAGTCACCAATCAGCTGTAGCCAAGAAGGAGCTTTGAAGTCTAGACCAGAAAGTTATAGTCAAGTAAGGCCCCACTACTGCAGAACCAATTTTCAATTTTATTTTGCCAGTTTTCATTTTTAAAGTTTCAGTCAAGTATCCAAAGCTGTAAGTGTCTGGCAAATAAGGTTTTGCACAAGTCATATGTAACGAGATCACAGTCACAAATGCCATTATTTTATCATCTCATTCCTAGACACTTTCTTTAGTGGAAATAACAAAAATAGTCTTACGAAGATTTGTTTCCCTTAGTCTGTTCTTGGATCAGTTCACCCTTTGGATTCACAGTAAATATTCTGCAGGCTGGAACTCCCACTTGCATGTAGGCATATACATCCTGCAAAAAAGCATGAACAAAAGCACACACTTCAACATTTCCTTATTGAATGTGATCCTACAATTTATCGAAAAAATGAGAAAAGCTAATCCAAAAGGGATACAGTAAAACCACCTCTTGGAAAAAAAGTCCCTAAACAACAGTCAAAATACAAAATAATAGACACCATCACTTCCTCCCCCTCCCCAACCACACATACACACCCTAACAAAATATTCCCCCGCCCCCAAACACTTAATTCCTTTCCCCAAGCCTGGGACCACAAACATGCACAAAATCTATATCACACAACACCACTTCTTGTGACAATATTCTTCTTAAAATTCTGCCCTCTGTCTTGCTCAATTACAGTAGCATTGAGCTGCAGAGAAAATACAGGAACCATACGCTAGGAAAAAAGATTCAAGACTGTGGAGCACTGCATTTGTCCTTAGGTCATAAAGCTGTCAAAGAGCTTAAAAGTAATTTAGAAAGGTGGCACATATTTCATAAAATTCTGAGAATACTAATGCATCTTTGTAACCTTTCTCATACAAGCAGCTGTAGTAGCTTTTATTTAAGGTATCTGCATACAGCTTTTCCTGACCAAACTCATATAAACATCAGTGTCCCATTTCCATATTCAAATTTTGATAAGACACAAAAAGAAAAGCCTATTTCTTTTGCTTCTCAGGTACTTCATGCATTTTAGCTCTTCAATTAGAAAGGGACAGACTTACATTGGGCCTGTTTCCAAAAGCAGCATAGAAAGGTTGTTTACTGGGAGCAAACAAATTCTTGATATCATTCAAACATTCGATTTTGAACTTTTCAGGCTTCTTTTCTATTACTTCCCTAAAATAAAATTTCAACAGTCAATTCCAAATCATGACTTGATAGAGGGTATCCTCCTTCCCCCATTTATCTGATATTTATATTCTCATTGCTTCCTGTTGCTAACTTGGTAGTTATACAGACAATGGTAACTAGCTCTACAAGAGACTGTCAAACATTCACTGTTTTCCAACATTCACAGTAAAAAAACAGGCGCATAGCTTGTGCATAGGCTTAGTATAAATGCAATAGAATTCCCAGTTGTGCATGCAGTTTGTGAACTGCTTTTATTGTAGATGACTATGTGAATCAGAAAATCTAATCAAGTACACGTAAGCTTGTTACAACTGCTGTCTCTGACAAAAGTGTGTGTAAGGCCTAAGACCTTAATGGAAGTTGCTGACACTCATCCATGAATGAGACACTCTTATTAACAACAAAACCAAAAAGACTTTTCCACTATTAGCTCCTCCCACTAAGAACAGGTAGAATATGGCTGGTCCAAAAGATCAACTGAGTTGAACCATACTTAAACTTCATATTGCTTTGTAAGTAGTCATATATGGAGCACTCCCAATAACACAAGATCCTTTTGCATGACAGTCTATATGCCCAACCTTTTCTTCTTTCTCTGTTTTGTGTAGTAGCACTGCACCACAACCCTTTCAGCTATACTTGAAAAGACAGAAGCGTACTGATATAAATGGAACCTTTACAGTCATGGACTAGGGGAGTAAAGAGAAGGGAAAATGAGCTCCCCTAGGACTGGTATGTTGTGTTTTGTAGCTACTTCTAACATGCTCACAAATATAGAAGCATACAAGTGAAATGCAGACAAAACAGAGTTTACAAATGATCACTAGAGGGACCTGAAGACTCAACAGCAAATCTAGCAAAGAGTGGAATGTTTGGTTAGAGCTGTAATGGCAAATATTTTTACATCTGCTTCTTTCTCTGAAACGAGGAGAGAATGCATACATGAAATCCCACATCCTTACCTGTGGAAGGCAGAAAACAAACTACTGGGGGACAACATGAGAGGGCCCCTGGGGAGAATAGTTCCTTTGTCATTCACCCAGTGTAGGTATCCTCTGGTGATATCTGCCATCCCAATGGCACGGGCAGAACAGTACAGAAACTTGTAGCCATTTCTAGAAAAGAATTATCAACTTAGTCCATAATCCTGCTGAAGAGTTTCTTTGCAAAGCCAAGTACATGATTACAGCAATGTCCAGAGGCACCAATTTAGGATATTTCTTGTTGCAGTGCTCTGCACACACAGAAGGAAAAGACTTTTCTAGTGCTAAAGAATCTGCAATGCATACAGTAGTTTAGATTCACAACTCAATCAAAACCAAGAAACAAGAAGTGCAAAAAGAACAGGAACAATGACAGATAGACTAGGTTGTGTTTAAATAAGTGCCACGCTGGTTTTATTCAGCTTCTTTGAGCCCACTTACATGTAGGATTAGAACAATTACTTAAATTATCTTCATCATAAAACAATGGGTGCCAGATCTCCTGCCTTTTTCAGGTTGTTGGCAGAATCTGCAGTGCAGGGTGAAGGATGTGTAACAACAAACATTCATTAAGCCCCTAAATTTTTCCTGCAGACTTTGTAGGCTCATCTGTTGCACATATTTGTATACTGTTACTGCATGCACAAAAGGCTTGAGTGTTTATATGCATTTTCAAAGACTTAATTCAATTTGGCAAATAATTCCAAAACTGGTCTTCTATTATGCGCTGAATTAAAAAAAAAACCCAAACAACCAGCAACAAATCTGAAACACTCAGGTTATCTCCAATGGACTGCAAGGGGCCATAGAACAGAAGCTAACAATAGACTCTTAAGACCCCAAATATTTTTGTGGGAAGAATACTAAAAAACAAAGATAAAAGTTGATTATTTTAAGTAAATCCTGAAGTTTTTTTAACAGTCGATCATCCTGTGATCTTCCTCAGTATTAATTTCCTCAGTACTATTTCTGGCCTTACTAGATTTTGAAAAATGTTTGCTAAACAAATGATAAATCTGAAAGGTGAGGAAGTATGTAGATTTATTTTGCCCTAAGTCACTGGACATAAATACTATAGGGCTATATACCTCTTAGGTGAACAGCACATTTGTAAGGGTGCAGTTTACAACACTTTTGAAATAAACAAATACCTCACTGCTGCTGCAGGAGCTGCCTCTGCAAGTCCTTGCAGATCACAAGGTGAGCATGAGGAAATTGCCAGTTTGCTAAATTACTTTTCCACTGTTCCACTGAACTGCATCAGCTTGTAACAGAAACACAACTTGAAGACGAAGAACTTGAGCCAGGCCACTAACCTACTCCTTGTGGCAGTAGTAAGTTGTTAGTCAGGCTTGTTCCAGAACATGCAATCTATCCCAAGGAGCATTCACTTCTATTGGGTAGCAAACCCAGTAAAGCACAAAATACTTATGCACTAGTAAGACAAAATTCAGTTTTGAGTTTACACTATACCATGTGTCTAAAAGGCTTTGTGACCAGCCTCAGCGGAAACAGACAAGCATAACTGAGAAACTATTGCCATTATGGTTCTCTTTTGTAGTCACAAAAATATTATACAGTTTTTAAAAATAAAATGCAGAAACAAAGATTTGAGAAGGGAACTAGTAAAAGTGGTGTCTTGCATTCCTGTAGAAGTATACAAATGGGGAAAGAACTTAGTTTTGTTTGTGAACGACAGAAGTAGCTCACTTCCCAACATTTAGACCAACAAATTATAATAAACTTATTAACAACTATCCAGTTACCTGTCCATTAATTCCCAAATTTCAGAAAACTTTGTTTCATAGATTACATACTCACTCATTTATGGAATGATAGAGTTTTGCAATGCCCTGATGAGTCCAGTCCTTGCCAAACTGAGGGAGGATATGTCCTAAAGCATCAGACCTAAAAGCAAAATCAAAAGGTACCCGATACTCAGCATACCAATTTTTTTAAAGACAATCACTAATGAATATACAATTTATAAAGAACATTTACAGAAAGATCTCTGCAGAACGCCCTAACTATTGCAAGAGTGGGGCCATACAACACAAGTCAGTTTCTAAGTTAAACTATGGCCGCTAAACCTGGCAAAGTCTAACTGAGAGGGTTGGTCATAAGGTAAAAATTATCATCTTTGCATTAGTCTTTTAAAAGACATTTTCTAGTTTGCTGTAAAGGCAAGTACAAATTAAAATCAAAGCAAGAAGTTTTTTCATGATTGTTAATGTACATCCTTTAATAGTCATCTTAAACAAAGTTTACCTATTTTGAAAAGCAGAGTAGGATGAATAAAGCAAGATTAAAAGAATCAAAGAAAAGGAAAAAAAAACCCCACCACCAAAGATACTTACTTGGTTATCGTTCCATCAATGTCTGATATAATGATTTTATCATTCCAGTTCCAGAGGTATATTGTTCCTGCACAACGGCAAGTCCCTTGATACTGGGTTGTAATACTAAACACAACATCATTAGGGCCATCTCTGAGCTTCAACTTTGCCTTTAGAACAAATAAAAATAATTGAAAATATAAGGTGCCCTCTCTCCAAAATTTTTAGAATCCTAAATTAGGTGAAGAAAACGACTCATATACTCTTCCTTGTCTATTTTGGTTAACTCATCAAAAAGTGAACTATAGTTTAACAATAGCACAGTTCTGCTGGCGAAGTCTGTTGCAGTCTGGATGCACGTATTTGTCCATATTTCCTCTATCTGCTTACAGCTGCATATATTTCACTCCCTGCCACTTTAATTCTTGCTATTACAGTAGACTTGTTGCACTATCAAATGGAACTCCTAGTCTGCCCCAATATGCAACAGTATTTCCTACTCAGTGGATGCTTTCTTCAAAATTCTTCCCTGATGAAGATCATACATTTAGACAATAGCAGAACTAACTTGTAAGTTAAGATTGCAATGAATAAACTGCACGCCGGTTTAAATGTACATTATTAGACAGATGTTCAGATGTATTAGGCAGGTGTCCAGATTCTAGGCTATCCAAACTGCAGAAGCAAACCATGTCACTTTTTTGGCAACATCTTAATATAGAAGTTTGATCACAGAATTTGGTAAGAAATTATTACTTTTTAATCCAAATATGGATTCGTAAAAATCACACACTTTTATGGGCAAGTATTTTAACTTTCTTTTTCAATTTCCCTGTTCCTTTTTTCTATTGCTACCAAACTAACCAAAATATCATTTTTACTTTGCTAAATGCACTTATACATTGCTTCTAAAAAGCAAAAAAAGGCTAACTCTTAGAATCAGAGTGGAATTATGAAACATCATACGTACANTGAAACATCATACGTACAGGAAAGGTGTGTCACTTACTATTTGGTCCGAAGACAGTCTGAGTGACTTCTTATAAGATGGAATGCTCCCATGGGGTGGATGCTCTGCTGGGGCAGAATCCATTTTCAGGGATTCCTTCAACTCCTGTGAAGCTTCATCACTGGAGGAATCATCTTCTGGAGGTCTAACACGACATGAACAAGAATACATGTAAGCTACAAAAAAATGCTTCTTTAGTGGATAAAGATTCTTCTGCAAGAGTAGTTTCTGCTTATGTTGAGGACTCGCTACTACCTGAGAGCACAGACTGACAAAGTCCACAGTCTAGTGAATGCCCAGATAAAGCCAGTATATGCCAGTAAGCAACTAAGACTTGTAGTGCCAGTACTGGTGGAGCTCTAAACATTACTATTCTTAGCTGGCTCCACACATGATGGGTTTAGTAAAGACACAGTGTCAGGTAGTCACTAATACTAA
Organism: Calyptomena viridis; assembly: GCA_013390005.1. Classification (NCBI taxonomy): domain Eukaryota; kingdom Metazoa; phylum Chordata; class Aves; order Passeriformes; family Eurylaimidae; genus Calyptomena; species Calyptomena viridis. The sequence goes on along the minus strand of WEIV01010663.1, from coordinate 28,027 downwards.
GTTGATGAATTAGGTAAACTGTAGGTGAAGAGAGACACGGAATGGGTACAGGGCTTTGTTCTTAAAAAAAGCTGCCACTGCTTCTACATAAATCAAACTGTGGGTGGTAAGTTAGTGGAGAAGCTCACCTTTTAAGGTTATTCACAGACTTATTTTCTGTCTCATTAGATATTTCAAGATTAAAAGCAGCACTTAGTTTATC
>WEIV01010660.1:0-60379 GCA_013390005.1 Calyptomena viridis | reverse complement strand
CCCTCCCTCTGTGGTAGAACTGGCCCAATACAAATTCCTTACAAGATTTCAGTTATTCCAATAATGAGTTCCTGGCCCTTCTATATAAGTCTTATTTCCTCTTTGAACATAACCAGGATATAAAAATTAATAATAAATAAATAAGTAAATAACACATCTGCAGGAGTTTTCCTTCTGCAGGAATATTATGAGAAAGCAGCAGAAAGACAGATATTTCCTCAGCCCAGCTCTATGGCCTTTATGAAATACAGTTATTTAATCTCTCTTACATTTCAGACACCCTTTTATACCCTCTCCCAGCAACTAAGTCTGACTCTTCCATTTGTATAATGGCAAAAGGAAGCAGTGAACAAGTAGTTTGTGCTGCAAGCACTGAAATTTTCTCCATTTGTTTCTAACACAACCGAAATGTTCTTTCCACAGGTGGATTATGAAGACAATTTCCATGTTCCAGACATCTTACAGAGTCAATGGCACTGCTGAGGGTGGAATGAGAGGAAAGGTGTTAATATGCAATGCAGAAGGAAATGCAGTTATGCATAAAACATTGCTGTTCAGCTGTGAACATATACAATATGCATCTAGAGGGGCAGATGTATAGCTCTAAATGAATCATTTATGGGCAGGAATTAATATTACACAAGGACAGGTTGGGAATCACTCAATCTCAACCAACATCCCAAGGTGTTTAATTACTCTGCTTGGTCTCAGAGAGGACCTGGGAGTAAACCTGGTCAGAGATTTGTGCCATGTGTGGGTTTTTTTGTGCAGATATGGACTGGCCAGCCAAGTGAAAGGTACATTTTCTGTATATTCAAGGTACATTGAGGAATGTCAGATGACCATGACCAAAAAAAGAGATGTTTACAAGTCGTTTAACTGAAGGGCTATTGATGAGCCACTATAAAACAGTGTTTGCAATTAGAAATCACTGAGAGATGCCACTGACACCAACCCTCGGTGACCACAGCAAAGGTGTCAGGGACAGGAACTTCAGTCAGCAGAGTGGGACTGGAACCACCACAATCACCAGGAAAGGCACCAGTGTGAGGGGGGTTTGCCAAATGAGAGTTCCACATCCCAACTCTGGCAGGTTCTCCATTAAAACAGCAGAACTAATTATATCAGCCCTGTTTTCATTCCATAGCCTTCACTTTGTGAGCTACTCTGCTGAAATATTGAGAAATATTCCCCATCCATTTTGTGAGGAATCAGGGGAATTGTAAATACCCTACAAAATGTTACAAAATGAGCTGGATACTGCAGAAGATAAATTTGGGAAGTAAAGAGCTGAAGCAACACCTCACATGCCCCTCAAGCTGTTTTGTTAATACTCATGGACAGTTAGTTGAGATTCAATTTACAGGTTGAAGGATAATGGATTATTAAATATCTATCATCTATCTTCTTTTCAGCACTTTTTTTCTTTTTTCATATTGATTCTTTAGTATAAGATTTGTGTTTTCTCATCTCAAACACAGTTTAAGCTGGAAAATAACAGCACAGGATTATTTATTTCATAGAATCGCAGAGTAGTTTGTGTTGGAATGGACCTTAAAGGTCATCTAGTTCCAGAAATGTCTTCTACACCTGCAGCAATCAATCATTATTTTTACTAATTATGGTTCAATCAAGCTACATATTTGTCAAGGAAAGATTGGGTTATGAAACCCAAGAAAAATGTTCTTTTTGTGATGAAAAGCCCACCTTCGTCATGAATTTGGCTCCAAAATACCAAGAAATAGACTGAGGATTTCAAATACCTAATACCTGGGTGTTTCTAGTGCAAAGTGCCCCGAAATCAATGAGAAAATTGATTATGAGGAGAATACACACAATCTATATCAACTCAACCCTTAGGTGAGTTTTGGAGTTGTCTCTGTAAGAGAGTAATCCAATGAGAGGGAGGAAAAAACATGGATTGTGTCCTGCTTCTTCCTTTACTTTCTCAATCATTGCCAAAGGAGCAGGGAAATGGAATTCTGTTTGGGGAAGAGTTTGCAGCTCAAAGGCAGAAGCTCAGGGTGTTCAACAAGCTCCAAGATCAAATCTCAAGAGATTTTTGGTGCCTAAAGGTGGCATCTCTAAGTATGTGAACCTATTTAGTCAGAGCCCTGTTTGACACCTTGAAAATAAAGATTAATTAATCACTCCTCGTGTTTCTTGGCTTAATATCAATATTCTGGACAGATCTGCAAACCCGCCAGTAGCACAAACAGACACAGAGAACATAAATATCTTTATTACCTCACTGTGCAGATTAGAGTCAAGAAATTATTCCATTTATTTCCCAAAATATCAACTATGTTTTAGTTCTACAAACCCAAATCATAATGGATGCTTTGTTAATGCCCTGGATAGCTGAAATAAAACTTTCAAAGATAGTTTTATTTAGTACCAGCCAAAGTCAAATTAAAGAATCGAGACACCCTGAATAAACCAGCTTTAATATTTTAGTTTCTACTGCCTTGAGGCACATTTGATTAGCAGTCACTCCATGCTGTGCTTGAAAGATCAGCTCATCCACTGCAGTTTCTGTAACCCAGAATACAGATTTATGATTTTCTTTTCTCCTAAAGTTTTTAAATATTCTGAGGATGTTTAATAAGAAGCAGCCATGTGTGCTCAGAAAGTTGGAAAGAATAAATCTAATATTCCTCTTTTTTTTTTTTTTTAGCAAATATTCTAAATGTGGATGGGCCAAATTTCAATAGAAATTGCCACAATTTTGAAGAAACTCTCATTATTCTGTAATAAACCACTGACATACTAATTCGTTCCAGAGACCAGATGTTGCTTGGGTAATTTTCATAAAATTAAGAAATTAAAGTAAGAACCATGTGCCCTCTTTAATTTAATGCAGAGGGGAATTAGAAATAAACTCAGAGTGTAGTACTTAATAAAATATGACATTCACATAACTTTAACCCTTTCCTCCAATAAAACTGGTATAGAAATAGAAATTTCACAAATAAGAATATTTCAGTAAGATTTTCAAATAACTTCAGCATTTCCAGAGTGGGACATAACTGCTCTGGTCTCTTCTCTCTCTTTTCTTTTGATCATAATAAAATAAAGCAGTAGAAGCAAAGAGAGAAAATGTAACCAGTGGGATCCCTTTAGTGTGAAGGAACCAACTCAGCACAGGATGGGATTGTTGGGGTGTCCTGTGCAGGGCCAGGGGTTGGCCTGGATGATCCCTGAATTTTATGATTCTGGGATGTAAAAAAGTGTGATTTTAGAAATGCAATAGCTGTGGCAACTTTGCATTCAAACTCTGGCATTTTTTAATTAAATAGTTGCTTCTATTTTGCTCCTGCTGTTTTTCCTTAAAGTTTATATGGGAAAAGTGTTTTTAAGAATTTTCCAGACTCTGATTTTTATGTGAGTGAAGCTCATGATAGTTCTTCTATTTAAGCAGCAGCTCTTTTACCTCCTGAGAAAGGAGATCTGAATCCATTTCTTCATTCCCAGAGTGAAACACAAGTGCCCTGAAACCTTTCTCAGTAAAATTACAATTGTTGTTTACAACAGGAACTTATTAATCATGTGCTGCATCAAATCTTCAGAGAGAACTTCAGAAAGCAAATTTTTAATTGCTGAAATTGAGATTTGGCCAGGACAAGAGGTTAATAAGCTAATTCCTCCAAGGGGTATTTAACTACTGTGCACCATCAATACTTGGGCTTTGCTTTCCATGACCCTCAGAAACAACAGAAGTTCCTTAAATAATCCCTGGAACATCTGTCAGACCTGACTTGCAGGATGGAGTTCTCCTCCTTGGCTGCTGATGGCAGGGACAGAGAGCTCCTGCTCAAGTACCAGGACAAGTGACCTTGTTGAACATGGGAAAACACACAGGCAGGATTGTCCTGAACCACCTTCACAATATCCCTGTTCATCAGGAGAATTCTGTTTCTTGATTTAACATTTCAAAGAGGACTCCTTTTACAACTTTATATGACCTACTGATACTTCATAATTAATTTTCCAGTGAAATTGCAGCAATCCAGCTGTGGTTATCGGTTATTGTGGCTGATTTCCTTTTATTTCTGAGGATCTTCTGCAGGAGAAAGCTCTGTATATTGACAGTAGTGTTTTCTTAAAACTCTCTCCTGACTTATTTACACTTCATAAGTTGTTTCTTTCATCATTTTCTTTTCATTTCATCCTTTGATTCATTTCAAAGCCCACTGCATGCAGGTAGACAGAAAATTAAATATTATTGCAGAGGAATAAGACAGAATGGTGGAAAGTAACTCCACCTCTTCCCTTTCCCCAGGACAGGGGGGGACTCACCATCCCTGGAAGTGTTCAGGAAATGGGTGGATATGGGATATATCCATAGTATAGTGGGATTGGGTTAAGAGTTGGAATTGATGATCTTGGAGGTCTTTTCCAAGATTAATGATTCTGTGATTCTAAAGCCATTTGAAGAGCCTGGAGGAGACTGAGGGCAGAGCTCACTGGGGTCTGAGGGGCAGCTCCATCTGTGCTCTGGGACCAGGGCCAGGATCCAGGGAATGGCTGGAGTTGTGTCAGGGCAGGGGGAGGTTGGAGCTCAGCCCCAGGTTGTGCTTTGCCCACAGGGTGGGTGGGCACTGCCCAGGCTCCCCAGGGCAGTGGGCACAGCCCCAAGGCTGCCAGAGCTCCAGGAGGGCTGGGATGATCCTCTGGGCACAGGGGGGGAATGTTGGGATGTCTGTGCAGGGCCAGCAGTTGGATTCCATGAGCCTTGGGGGTCCCTTCCAGCTCAGGATGTTCTGCTCCATGATAACAACCAAATCTGATAATAATAAACACCTCATTTTAATTAATTATCTGGACGAGTGTACAACACACAACCAAACCCAGCAGGTATTAATCTGCAAGGCTTTGTAATGAGAAGAGAACAAAAAACCTTAAATATCTAAATATCAAAATTGCAAAATCATGCAATGCCTGAGACTTTTGCAAAGCCACTTGAGCAGAGCTCTGGGGGTCAGACATGAACTGTCACAGGCAGAGGCACAAGTTGGGACATAGGGACATAAAACCTTGGTGTGTACACCTGCCTGCTGATGGGAAGCAGGGGATTAATTCCTTCTTTTGCTTTGCTTGCATGAACATCTTTTACTGTCAAACTGGTTTTATCTCACACACAAGCTTTTCCCCCTCCTGCTGGGGAAGGGTGAGTGAGGGGGTGTGGGGCTGAGCTGCTTTCTGGGGTTAAACCACACCATGGCCTTAGACTGAGCTCTAAAGAGCTGAGATAATCTCTTGTGCCTGCTCATCATGGATATCAAGGATACCACACTGCAGATGTGCCACCTGCTTCCACAAGGTGACCACTGTGGGACAAAGCCATGGATCCAGCTCTCCAGGATGTGTTCAGCAGTGTAAATTGGTTTATCCAAGTATAATTCCAGCAGGTAAATAGGATGCAATGGTTCCTCTCAGATTTATGGAGAGTTCAAGGGGAAAAGCCCCACTGAAATGGGGAAGTATGAGCAGCTTCCATCCTCGTGGTTTTCTTTGGAGAGCTTGATCATAGAGCTACTTTATAGATCTCAGCTGGGTAATTTTGAGAAGAAAATTAAGGATTTAGTAACTGTTTTACTTGCCCAGAATGCCTTATTGGAATACCTGATCTGGAAAATAGGAATGGCAATGAAAAATCTGCCTTCTTCCTCATCTGTTCCATTAGACTATATTCCCTGTCCAAAAAAATCCTATAGATCATGTGCTTGGAGTCTGACTATAAACACAGTTCCAACCTGTGAGGAGAGAGCCAGTCTAGTTAGAACTTCTTCTTTATTCCAGTTTTTTTCCTTATCAGTTAGAAAAGTTCTAACTCTGATTTGGGGACTGGTCTAAAAAACATTCTCTAGTGTAAACTGTGAGGACAAATATCGTTAGAAAATGGTAATTAAGAAGCATATGTGACTTTTATTCCAAGTTCACACTATGGAAATATCTGAAAACTAGATTAACTGGAGGAATTGAGAATGGTCATGGAGCTTTTATTTAATATCAACAATTTAAGTCATCCAAGATCTAAATTATTTGCTTCTTTCTTTCTCTGTTAAGGAGAGTAAAATCATGCACATTTTTCCAGAATCCTAATTTTGCATTACTTCTGTCACTTTGTCAGTGACTGATGGGCAACACAGAAAACTTACTGGAAATTAAATAAGAGTCTTCATAAAAAATGCATTGGAACACTATAGGAAATAGAGAGGGAAGGAAATAGTTATTACCTCTGCCTTAGATAATAATAATTACAAATAATTAATAATAATTATAATAGAGGAAGAAGGAGAAGGAGAAGGAGAAGGAGAAGGAGAAGGAGAAGGAGAAGGAGAAGGAGAAGGAGAAGGAGAAGGAGAAGGAGAAGGAGAAGGAGAAGGTTGTTCTTCCTAAGTGTTTGTCTGCAACGATTCTCCTCCAGGTTTTATATTGTCATTTCTGCCCTGTGGTGGGTTCATAATAGTCAGTTCAGAGTGGAAAACATTAATTAATTCCATAGTTTTCCCACTGAGGAGCAGCTGGAAGCACTGGAAGTTCTTATCCTACAACAAGACTTCGTCAATGCCTCCAGTCCTTGCTGCTCTTCTGGTCCCTGCAGAACAGGCTTGGGCTCCTGCAGGGTGTAAACTACAACAGGTACATGTGCCCCACATTGTCACTATTTATTTCTTTCTATGGGTGACACAAGTCACCAAGTCCCCCCAAGGGAAACTCTGACTCTTTCGATATTTAATGCTAATCAACTTTTATGTGTTTCACTATCATATTTTAAGTCTTGCCACGTGCCAATAGGTAGATTCAAACTTTTATGAGTGGAGAAGCTCTGAGAGAAAATGAAGCCAAAAATAATGAGGACAAGAATTATTGAATCCTGCTGCTTTGATTAGGATGTGTGTAAAACCTGGAATGGTGCTGGTATGGAGAGAGTCAGAAAATAGAAGAGAGATGGCATAATTTGGGTTAGAAACTGCCATTCCTAAGAGTCCAAATTTCTTTCTCCCTATGAGAATGTGGGCAATGTTTGAGTTTTACGAATTAATTGTGGTAATTGAGGTGTTTTTTTCTAGAGAGTTGAGTTTTTTCCTAATTTTTTTTGAAGGAAGGTCTCTGATAATCATCTGTTCAAACCACCTGCTCCAAACAGGCCCAGCTCCAACATCAGATCAGGTTGTTCAGGGTAATACCCAGCTGAGTTTTTAATAAACCCAGTTGAATTTTGAATATTAACTAATAAATCCTTCTCTAATTTGCTAGAGGGAATTTTGAAGACTAAAATTAAGAGATTCCAAGACGTAATCCTAATGATGTTGAAGTCAGTGGGATCCTTCCTGCTTAGCAGAGGTTTGATTTATCCTTACCAGGCTTCCTGCATAGAGCTGTCTCTAACTTTCATAAGAAATAGGGATAAAATGAAAGGAAGTCCACAGATATCTGGGAAACTAAAACTAGTTTATGTGTCCTTTGTTCTACTTTTTCCTCCTGGATTTGGACCACAAAATCCTGCCAGTTCTTGTGAGTGAGAATGGTTCCCATGGGACTGATAATACTCTGAATGAATTGAAACATTTACATCCCATGGGAAACTTAGGGAGAAAGAAGAGTGAGTTTGATTTTAAGTCACCCGAGTTTAGTAATGGGTTTTTTATTTTGTTATGGTTTGCTCAGGTTTTGAGATCATAATTATTCACTTTCATGACTTAGTGAATTTTAAGGAAAAATGTAGATTGTATGGATTATTATACCATTTTTGATCACAAGGACACCAGTAGCCAATTTTCTTTACTCTTTTTTTTTGAAGAATAAAGAGGGATAAGAGCTGTCTTGAAGAATAATCAGTGCAAACAACTGACAGATAGAGTGGGAGGGAAGAGTGTGCAATGATCTCAGCTTCTTAGAAAATGAGCAACAAGAAAGGAACCAAAACCTATTTCCAGACCCAGAGAAAGTTCGTGGTTATGCTGAGACTTCCCAGTCTCAAAATGTCTGATATTAACAATAAAATAGCAAATCTGTTGTTAGGAAAAATCCAGGAGGCTCTTCTGAGGGGAGGTACAAATACACCCACTTGCTAAAGTCGAGTCTTTTTGGTTCTGTGACCATTCCTGGAGCTGGAAGGATCATTCCTGCTTGGGCACATTCCATGATCACAGTCCAATGCAGGGATCTGGAGTGCATCCATCACTCCCATAATGTTCACTTGGAAGATTCCCAAATCTTGCAGACAAAATTCCCTCCCAGCTGTGCCAGGAGGCAGCTGTGTTGGGAATCAGCTCAGGGATGGAGAGACAGAGAAAAGATGCTCAGGTGCAAAGGAAGAGGAGAAACCACAGAGCAAAAACAATGGGAAATGCCAGAGGAGTGAAGTGATGGATCAGAAGCATCAGGAGGAAAAAAACCTGATGGAATCATTCTACTGAGCAGAACCTGAGCAGCACACAAAGGTTATCACTGAAACCCTTTTTTGAACATAATAATACAGAAAGACTGAAAAATGAATGTATAAAAAAGCCAAATAGAGAAAGAACTGGATCAGAGCTGGGACTTGGGAGAACAGGAGCGTGGCTGAATTTGGGAAATTTGTAAATTTGTGTGGAAGATCCTTGAAAGGTAAGTGGTGTTTGGAAGATTCTGTAGCTTAGAGTATTTCCTATAGAATGCAGAGGGAATGGATGCTGGGAACGTGACAAGAAACAACAGGAAAAGAAGATGACTATTCCCAAGTTTTTAAGGTGAATTGAATGGTATTAATACTAAAAGTTCACACAAAACATTCTGGAACATTAAATTTTTCTAAAGTACAAGTTATGAACTCACAGGAATCACTTTCTATTTTCTGATGCAACTCTTACAATCCTCACCCTTTGATTTTGCCTTACAGACCTTTTATTTCATTACCTGTGCAAAAACTTGCTCAGAAAAAGACTAGTTCAAATTACTTTTAAAAGCACTGTTCTGTAGGTGCTTATGCATTTTTAACCTTCTGAAAGATGTCTTAGTGTTCTCAAGTAACATTTTACTGATAACAGAACAATAATACTTTATTCCTTTCTCATACAACTCTCCATATTTTAAGACATTTTAATCTTTCTCTTGATTTTTTACCAATTTCACAAATAAAAAATTTTATAACATACTGTGTAAAATATAATAAAATCTATAATACTCTTAGAAAATTCCTTATCATCTAGGAGATGGAATTAGCAGTGGATAGAAACAAAGCATGAGGTGATCTTCAAGCAAAGGAAAAGGGATTATTTCTTGGGAATCACCAAATCAGACATGATGTTTCCAGTGTTCTAAATGGAAAAATCAATGTAATTGAAATAATTCCTGGGATTCATAATTCAGGTATTCAACTCACCTACCAAATTTCATTAGGAATATATAAAAAATTAGAAGTAAATTAGGAATAGCAACTGGTAGCAACTCAGAGGAGTTAGTCTGGATTTACGGAAATTAAATGGGAGAATAAAATCCATCAGCCTCCTCTGCACTTAAGTTTTGGTTCTTTGCATTTCACTTCTGTAACAGTGCCATGAAAATATCTCAGTGTAGAGCAATATAGTGCAGTTCGATACCAGAACTCTTGTTTTCTTGCTGCACTCAAACCCCAGCTCGGAAATCTTTCCCTATTATTATTTCTTTTTTATATATAAAGCTGTAAGAACATCTAGAAAGAGAATAGGGATGGTACTTTTAGGCTTCATCTGAAGATCTTTCCTTTTAATAATTTGTTGCCTCTGTGAAGTAAAATTATTCTAATGTTCATAATTTACAAAAGTTTTCTGATCAATGTATTTTTTATTAATCTTACCACAGTCAATGGAAATTGTATTAACTCCCCTTGAATGATAAGGAATTCAGAACTTCAAAGATATTACTTCTTTTCTTCTCCAAGCCATTCATTTCCATTCCTTTTGTACTTGGTCTAATATTCTTCATGGCAGTGTGACAGTTACTTGTAGTGTGAACAAATTAGAGTGTAGGAGTTTGCCCCAGAATATTTTCACTTGATAGAAACTCTATTGGAACAATTTATTGCTACTGACAGTCTTCAATTAGAAACATTTCTGTAGCTGTAGAATAACAATGGGGAACAAATGCTTTTTCTTCCTTCATTCTGGATCTTGGTCTGGGGAAAGTACTTGGTTTTGTCTCCAAAAAGAGGCTGATTCCAGGTAAAAGCAGTTTGCAGGGCCAAGGAGAACTGTTTTATGGGCAAAAAGGAGAAGTGGTTGGAGGGTTCAGCATTTCCTCAGTGAANCATTCCATGATGTTCCCAGGATAATTCCATGTTCCCGAAAGCTTACAAATGTGGTTCCTCTAAAAGACTTATTAGACTTTATGATTATGCTTTGGAGGAATTGAATTTGTAAGCTTTTGGGAACATGGAATTACATACACTTGTCTTTGCACATATATATCATGTGAGCACATATATACACATATATATATATTTTTATTTATTTATTTATATATATATANGAAAGTACTTGGTTTTGTCTCCAAAAAGAGGCTGATTCCAGGTAAAAGCAGTTTGCAGGGCCAAGGAGAACTGTTTTATGGGCAAAAAGGAGAAGTGGTTGGAGGGTTCAGCATTTCCTCAGTGAAGTGCTCAACAAATCCTTGGATTGAGCTCATATTTCAGGTGGGCTGGATAAAGGGAAAAGGTCGAGGGGGATTGTGTCCCTCTGTCCCTCAGGTGAGACCCCACTGCAGAGCTGCTCCAGCCCTGGGAACAGCACAGGGAGGACATGGAGCTGCTGGAGAGAGTCCAGAGGAGGCACCAAAGTNTATATATTTATTTATATATATATACTCTCTGAAATAAGAAGTTTATAATACACAGACAAAGACATCAGAAAAAAAGACAGTAAACTTGAAGTACATTCCCTGAAGGAAGACTCTCTGTGAAAATGCAATTTCCTTTATTGTCTTTAAGGTGCTGAAATATAAGATGTAATAAAACATGAATACCAATTTGGAAGCATTAGTTGCTCCTGGCAACCTTGAGAATGTGTTAGGTTTCATTTTTCCTCTCCACCATCTCTGCAAATCTGAGCAAGAGAATGAGTAAGAGCACGTGCTTGCTGAACCAATACACACATCTGACCTCCTTTTCCCCTTCTCAGGAGCAATAAATTACCATTAAAATTATGGCTGTAGGTGTGATATTCTGGAGCATCTCAGATCAGGAAGAAATTCACCCTCGTGCTGTAGTTTGACATTATAAAGCAGTTCATTTTAGCCCCCAGCCAGCTGAGTGGATTTCCCACAGGACAGCTCTGTTTGCATTTTCAAAGCCTGGCATAAAGATGAACAAATTAATAAAGTATTTTTAACATAAATCAGCATCAGTTTAAAGAAAAGCCAGATCTTCTCATGCAGAAGGGAGTGTAGAAAACTGCATATAATGGAAAGAGAAGTTAAGAAATTATTATTGTGCCAGGAGGGTGTCAAAATTCCTTTTTTAAATATATTTGAAAAGTTTGCTTTATTTTTTTTAAATACAGCTAATTTTTCTCCTTGTTTTCCTCCAACACCACTCACAGCTTCTGCAGCTAAAGTTGCAGGATATGTAAATGTCTGTAAACTTCAAGAAACACTTGTCAAGCCCCACTGCAACATCCAGTCACCAATTTAATTTACACTGCATTATTCATTAGATATTCAGAGTGAGCAACAGAGTGGAAAGAACTGGGAACCTGGATTAGGTATAAATACCCATCTGGAAACTCACACTTGGAAGATTTCTCTGCCGAAAAAAGGAGGGGAGCAGTGTTGCCAGTGGTTGCTGTGGGGTTGTTATTTCACCTCAGATATTTGGGGAGATCTGGGGACATTTCTCCTCCCTCAGTGCACCAGAACATCTCACCTCTGTTGTGTTCTGCAGCTCCTTCTGGTCTGTGAGCTCTGAGCAGGCTGTTACACCCATGAGTAAATCTAAATATAGGAGTAACAAGAGGAGGCTTCACAAAGGAAGGACACTCAGGCCCTGAGTGTGGCACCAAAGATGTTTGGTTCTTGAGGAGATCTGGTTAATGACTTCCAGGCAGAAAGATAAATCAAAAGACTGGGAAAGCAGGAGATTAAGCACAGAGATGTCAAACCCTGACAAGAAGAAACTATTTACAAGGACGTGGAATGTCAGGACAAGGGGGAATGGCTTCCCACTGCCAGAGGGCAGGGAGAGATGGGATATTGGGAAGGAATTCCTGGCTGGGAGGGGGGGGAGGCCCTGGCACAGGGTGCCCAGAGAAGCTGTGGCTGCCCCTGGATCCCTGGAAGTGTCCAAGGCCAGGTTGGAGCCACCTGGGATAGTGGGAGGTGACTCTGCCCATGGCAGGGGGGGCACTGGATGAGCTCTAAATTCCTTCCCGACCCAAACCAGTCTGGAATTTTACAATTCCATGACAATGAGGACCCAAGACAGGACACTGCTGGATGGGGCAGGGAAGGAGCAGCTCCTGCAGAGTCTTGGAGGCTTTCAGTCAGAACTTGGTCATTGACTGAAAGAAGGGAAACGAGATCATTTTGAAAATTCCAGCTTAAAGGATGTTTCAAGGGGCTTGTGAGACTCGGTAAAACTCCTTTTGGATAAAGGCCAAACGTGGAGGAAGGGAGGCCTTGGGGTGTAAAGAACACAGGGAACACAGAGGAGGGGTGGGGAAGGTGTGTTGTTACACCCTGTGGGTGTAAATATGGCCAAACTTGTGCCAGGAAACACCTGGGGGGTGTTTGGCCATGGATGGGCCAGGGGTAGGACATCACTGGGACCATGGAATCAACATGTGGGGAGATCTCACAGTTACCTGTGGGACAGGAGGAAGGTGTGGGCTCTGCCTGGGTGGTTGGAGCCTCATGAGCTGTCAAGGACAGGCCCAGGACCCTGGAACTCTCCCTGTGCAGCTCAGTGACACTCTCACCTGCCAGGACCTGGGAAGGGACAGCTCCCTGTGTTTACAGGGAATTACACACCAAGGCAGGGATGAACACCCTCAGTGCTTTCACAAATACCTAAAATAACTTTCTACTCATTTGTTAAACCTTAAATAACCTCAGTGAGAAACTTCAAAGCATTTTTGATCCCTCTTCATCAAGACAGACAGAAATAGACTCATCAATGTACATTAAATGTACAAATCCAGGGGGAGACACCATCCCTACAACCCTTCCAGTTCAACTTTGCACATTTGAAGGGCCTGGAATCTTAAAACTATGACTTGTGGGTTGTTATTTCAGATGAATCTGTGAATCTATTAAAGGCTTGTGAAAGAGCAATCTAGACAGAAGAGGAAAAATTATAGAATAATGCTGTAACAGCAAAAATGATGCTATTCCTTGTTATTCCTCTAAACTGTGGCACTCATTTCTCTATCCATCCACATCCAGTGTGGGAAAGAAAAACATAAACAAAACCATCACCAAAAAAAAAAAAAAAAAAAGAAACTAAATTATGCTTTATGCTTATTTAATTTGAAGCAGCTTAAACAAAAACTGTTTGGAACACAAATTGATACCAATACAGTGATTATCTGGATTTTATCCAGAGCATCATTTTTGGTGGCCCTTAGTTGCCCTGGCAGAGCCCCAGTCCTCAGGGCACTGCTGGAAACATGGAAAACACCCTCTGACAGCTGGGACTCCAAGGAAATTCTGGGAGAATGAGGTGAGATGAGGTTTCCAGGTCTTACCAAGGTTACAATGAAAATGGAATGGCTTTTTGTAAAGCTGAAGCAATTACCAAGAGAATGTTGAGGATGGAGGATTTTAAGGGTTTGGTGGTAAAATAAACCAATGTAGACCCTTTCCCATAAGACACAAGTGGCTTCAGACTAGTTTAGCTCATTTTCTAGGTTTAATTTCATCCATGCTCAGTGTTATTAAAATAATATTAATAATATTAAATATATTTTAATTAAACAACTATTTTTTCAATATTAAAATATTTAATATTAATAATATTAAAATAATCTTTTCAAGGGTTGATACACTTATTATTTCTTTTGAGTTTTTTGGGAATAACCGAATGGTTCCTTGCTCCCACTTTTTTTCCTGCTCTTCCTTTTGCTGTTAATATACATTTAAATGCCCTTCTTGGTGCCCCTCACATTCCTTTCCAAATTCAACCCCAGGTGTGTGTTTTAGCTTTTCTAACCCCATCTCTTGCTCAAAAGGGGCCCCCTTTGGGGTTTGGGGAATGTAACTACCAACATTAATTGTTGAAACCTGAAAACCTTACAATTTTTCAGTTTTAGTTCTCTATAAAAAATAAAACAAAAAAAATAATTAAAAAAATTGACCTTGAAGAATGTCAGATCATTTTCAGCTTTCTGGGAATCAACTTCTTTTCTTTCCTTTCACCAGAAATCATCGAAATAGATGATTTAAAATTTTAATGATAGATCAAAGCCTGTCCTCATTGTCCCACCCAACACACAGTTTTTCCACTAAATCAATTATTTGCCCAGATCTGCTCTCAGTGTAATACTTTTTCTGGTTTTAGCTAATTAGATTTTGCCAGGTCTTGTACATTTGCAGTTGTTCAATCTCTATCAATCACTTTAATTGGAGCAAAGAAGTAGCAGTTTGCATGATGTTCCTATTCAGTCTAGTCAGCCAGGCTGTCAAATAAGTTAGATTTTGCTTGTTTTCTGTTTTATTTATTTATTTCAAGAAATATTGATGAAATTGCAAGGGCTGAGATGATTTAGAGCTACTGTTTTGAGTGAGGAGTTACAGGCAAATTAATGATTATTGCAAGGTAATATAGAGCATGAGTTTGCAAGTCTCAGCTACTTTTTAAAATCTCCAAAAACTGGTTATTTCCACCTTTATCTCTGCTGCATGTGTCCAAAATGTATTAGATAACTGAAATTGTTGCATTATATATTTCCACCACATATTTATACTCATTTTTATGAAGTTTGACTGCAATCTTCCATTCCTAAAGTTCCAAACCCCAATATTCAGCCACTTGAACTCCAAAATCGAGGTGTATTATTGCTCCATATCACAAATTCTGCCTTTTTTACCAAGGAAAAGAAACTGCCATGAATTATTGCAGCGACTCCCTGTTCCAGGAGTTAAAAGAGAATAATTCCTGCTAAAAAGCTCAATTAAAAGTACAAGGGTGGTGTTGGAATCTTTCACAGCAGGGCTGTTAAATCCATTCCCTCCTTATTCCTCTTCATGGATTTCCCTCTTGATGTCAAATTTCAACTCACTAAGTGCTTTTCAATTGTCTGGGGCAACTCAAACTGGACAATTTACAAATCTCAGTCTGTTTTGTGGGGGAGCAGCCACAACCAACAATGTTCTGAAGGATCTCTCTAAACAATAGATCCCAATAAATCAGCTTTTCCAAGGAAAAGGTATCCTATTATCCTGCTAGGAAATATCAGAGCACATTTAATGCCAGAACTGCACAATACCAAGTTAATTAAACAACACACATCTCTTGTCTGGATGAATTTTGCATGTAAAGATAAACAAGCTGAAATATGTTAAAGTTTGGTTGACTCCTGGAATACTTGGGGGAATTGAGGAGAAACATACGGTGAAACAATCTGGCTGCATTCATTTCAGTCAGAGTCTCTCTCACAGATTAAAAGATTGTATTTCCCAATACGTGCCCTGCAAAATTAAAATGTTTGCCTAATGCATGAAGTTCAAATAGTCTTAAAACTTCCAGAACCAAGAGCTGGGAATTGGGAGTTCCAGTTTCTTTATATCTCACGACCTCCCAATGTTACCACTAAAAAAATCTTGTTCTCCCCAAATTCAAATGACTCTTTGCTGACTTCAGCAGATTTGGGCTCGGGTTGTTCACCCAATTACCTTTATTTCTCACCTTTTCTCATTTAAAATACATGTGTTTGCACACAAGTTTATCAGGCCTATAAGCAATTTTCTCCCCTTGGCTTCTAACAGCAGTCGACATTTTGATTTTTAACAAACTCATTAACAGTTCTAGAAAGATTCTCTAAACAAAAAAATCTTTGCTCCAAGGTTACTAAAAGTCTATGTTTCAAAAGTGAAGTTCTGGCTTTGCACTGATCTGGTTTGAAGAGGATTCCAAAGGGAATCCTAAAGGCTGGAAGTGTAAAGTGTTACCTGAGAATGGAACTGTAAGTGCTTCAAATATTTGAGATTTCCTAAATATAAGACTTGTTTTTAATTGTTATTTGGAAGATCTATTACTTGGATGGGGCAACCTGTCAGGGGATGGAATGAGATGAGCTTTGAGATCCTTTCCAACCCAAACCATTTTGTGACTTGATGATGGATTCTATGATTCTATGATTCCAAGATCTCTTTCTATGAGTCCAGATATCCATGCATAGACACACATCAAATGTATTTTATATATATTTTATATATGTATGACTTGTGTGTATGGAAACATGTTATATATAATACCAGGTCCTACTTGCTACTGAAAAAAACAGAATTAATTAGATGTCAGTGACCTTGTAAAGGGTGTGTATATAATATAAAGTCATTATTAGTAGAAATAACAATGTAAAATTAATCTGTTTCTAAACACAGTACCGGGTCCATCCACTAGGAGGGTATTTATTTCTTGCCTCTAAAAGTCGGATTGAAAATGTGTGTGATGTTAGAAACTGTTTCTTTATTTATGGGAGTCACTTGGAGAACTGAACATTTTTATCAGATCTATTTCTTTGTTGGAGGGGTGAGAAGAAGTGATTTATCAGCGAAGTGACATTTGAAATAGAATATTAAAGAACCAGCCCAACTACAGATCATTATGGAAGTCCACTGACAGAGGGTCTAATAAAAACAGATAAATCAGTGATGTCTTGGAAGAGTGGGCTCAGAATTCCCTTGTCACAGCCAAGATTTCCTGCTGTCAAAAGGTATGGAACAACTCCATGCTGGGAGTGCAGACTGTGCCCAGTGTGCAAAGAAAAGCTGCCTTTGCTGCACATCAGGTCATTTTGCTTATTCAAAAATAGATTTTCTTGCTGGTGGAAAAAAAAATCCTTCCCAAGGCTGCCTCCTCACTAATTGTACTCCAGTTGTGTGGGGATAGTTTTTCATGGGAAAATCCTGTTGGTAGTATTGCTGGACAGTGTGATGGAAAATAGATCCCCTCTCTGATCCACTCCAGCCCCAAACATTGAGGATCCCAGAGGAATGGCTTCCATCCAACACTGAGATTTCTGGACCAGGTTTGCCCATTTACTAAACATCTGTTCCTTCCTTCCTTTCCTTTTCACAGTGAGGATCCCTTTCATTTTGGTTTATTTGTAGAAGCCTTCAAAAACCTGCCCTAACTAGTGCCAGGACACAGGGAATGGCTTCCACTGCCAGAGGGCAGGGAGAGATGGGATATTGGGAAGGAATTCCTGGCTGGGAGGATGGGGAGGCCCTGGCACAGGGTGCCCAGAGAAGCTGTGGCTGCCCCTGGATTCCTGGAAGTGTCCAAGGCCAGGTTGGAGCAACCTGGGATAGTGGGTTCAAATCTTTATTTTGTGGTGGAGCCCCTTCACCCCACCCAACTTTCTGAGTAGAGATAAATTTCTTCAATTCTAAACCTCCAAATCTCTCTTTCCATGACCTTCCAGGTCTGAAGCCCTGGAGGAGCTCTGGTTGTGGCTCTTTGGGGGGTCTGGTAACAAACAGTTGCAGCAAGAGATGAGGTGCTCAAAGACCCTTAAAACATTTTGCAATGGAAGCTTTCACTTTGTTCTTTATTAAAAAAAAATAAAATAAAGAAAAACACATGGTGAATCTTTTTGTGCTTTCAGAGTTTCACAGAATCCCAGAATCTCCTGAGTTGGAAGGGACCCACAAGCATCATCTGGTCCAGCTCCTTGTAATCTGAGGGAAATGTAAGGGAAATGTAGGGACATGTGAGGGAAATATAAGGGAAATGTAGGGGAAATGTAAGGGATATGTGAGGGAAATGTGAGGGAAATGTAAAGGAAATGTAGGGGAAATGTAAGGGAAATGTGAGGGAAATGTGAGGGAAATGTAAGGGAAATGTAAGGGAAATGTAGGGGAAAGCTGAGCAGACACATGGGAGAGAGAAGCAGAGAAAGACTATGAGAGGTATTTTCTCTCACTGGTTTGAGACTGGGACAAAAATCCATTTTGGGGAGTGTGTACTTTTTCTTTTCTCCTCTGTGCCCCTGCTTTTGCTCACAGCTGCCGATGAGATGTGAGCTGAGGCTCTGCAGTTACCTTGGAGTCTGTCAGGGAGTGTCAGTGAGAAACTCCCCAATTTATTCTGGAGAGCAGCACTTATTGCAGGAAGGCTCTGTCACCATTCAGCTTCCAGTAATTATTCCTGTCTTTAAACAAGGAAGCTCAGCAATCCACCTTGGCCAAGAAAAATCCACCTATTTTTTGAAAGTGCCTCTGTCAAAGCTTTTACCCACAACAAACCCATGGTAATGTAGCACAGAGATTTATTTGTGCTGTGTGAGTGCATTACCTATTGATTGGAGAATCTGGAATCCTCATGTATAGAAAACAGAATCAAACTAGTTTGAAAACCAAAAATTACACTTTATGGAATTCCTTCCTTAAAAATACAATTCCTTACTAATTATTTGTCTACAATTATTCATTTACAAACACAGAACTGTGCAGTCTTCAAAATTGTATCTTAAATTATCTGTAAGCTTTGCTACCATGGGGCTGGTGCCAAATAAATGGGGGAGATGACACAGCCCTTGGTGCTTCTTGGTCAAGCAAAAATATTTTAGGCCTTGAGAGACATTTGAGGAGACAAGTTGAAACCAACAAGAACTTTTTTATTTTCTACTCAGTTTTTTCTCTGTCCTGTTTCTGTTTCTGCCCAAATCCCCAGAAGTGGAATTTCAGCTGTTCCTCATATTAATTTGGTTTTTTTGGCTTCACCAAACATCCTTCTTGTCTGTTGGGTGCAATGTTCTTTGACAGCCCCTGATGCTCATTTTTTCCTTAGTCTGGCAATTTTTTATCACTTTATGTCTCCTATTTGTTGTTGTCTTGGGGGTCACATTGCTCAAACCTCTGTAAAATGTGTCAGAATTTGCCAGCCACGTTTTCTGTCACTGGTTCCACTATTTTATACCCTTATTAGCATGTCCTTAGCCCAGATATATTAATTATATTCTGTCTAACACATTTTAATTTATTTGGGGTCACAAGCCTCTGCTTTGGCTACACTGAGAGGGACCTTCCAGTTGCTGTTGCTTGTGATCATCCCAAATATCCCCCCAGTCCCTGGAGCAGTTTCAGTTCACTTATTACAATGTTTGGAAACCACAGTTGTGTCTCCAGCCCCCCCAGGGCAGATTTCCAAGCTCCTGCCACTTGTGGCTGTGCCTTTGGAAGTTCTCAGCACCACCTTTGCCCATCAATCCTATGGAACACTTCAGCATGTGGATACAGGGGGAATTCCAAGGGATTGGAAGGATGCTCAATCAGTTGATCTTGCTAATGTGGACACAACTTAACGTATAGAAAGCTTGATGTTTGTCTTTTACAGCAGACTACCAATGTAATCCTTCTTTATCAACCAGAAAAAAAGGATAACTTTAATTCACAAATTGCAGTGTTTGTAAATCCCCAAAGTTCAGTCATTTTCACTATTTATTCTTTCTAAAAATCACTTTGCTTCTACCCCAAAAGTAGGTGGAGAAACCTCCCCAGAATTATTTAATCTGATCTATAAGAAACTATTTTGCCTTTATTCCTTGCTGCCAGGTCTGCCTGGCTCTGCCAGGTACAAATAATCTAAATTTATTCCTCTAGCTGCTCTCTCAGGCCCCAGAACTCCATTACAGCTGCAACCTCCAACTCTTACCATCTAAATTGCTAATTCTTTGGATAATTCCTTTTGGAAGAAGTGGGTGAAGATAAAGAAGTTCCTATCAGAGACTTTAATGTGAGATAAAGTTGGAGTCAGTGATGAATTGTGTGTCAGTAGCAAGGTTTGGGTAGCAGGGGGTGCAGGGGTGGAAATAAATTTAAAAAGGGGAAAATGCCCAGACAGAGAGGAGTGAATGGAAAAAAAGTAACAAAAAAACTGTGGATATGAAAACTAGAAAAGAAGGAGGGGGAGAAGATTTTCCAGGTGCCGAAGAAGAGATTCCCTTGCAGTCCATGGAAGAGAACCCAGTGGAGCAGGTACTGTGGAGCTGTGGAGACAATCCTGCCAAGGACTGAGCCCACATTGGAGCAGGTTTATCCTGAAGGATTGCAGTCCATGGAAAGGACACAGCCTGGAACAGAGGAAGAGTGGGAGGAGGAAGGGAGGGACAGAGGTGAAGTGTTGTGGAATAACCATAACTCCCCATCCTCCATCCCCTCTGTGCTCTTTGGGAAGGACATAGTGGAGCTGGGAATGAAGGAGGGAAGGAGGGGTTTTAATTTACTTTATTTCTCACTATCAGCACTATTTTAATTGGCAATTAATTGCATTAATTTTCCCCTAGTTAAGTCAATTTTGCCCATGTAGGTAATTGCTGAGTGATTTCCTCACCTTTATCTTGACACATGAGATTTATCATCTGATTTTGTTCCCAGACTTGGTGAGGAGATGAAGAGAGGGAGTGGCTGGGTGGGGGGAGACGAGGCAAGGCAAGGCAGAGCAAGGCAAGGCAAGGCAGGGCAAGGGCTTGTCCCCAGGGAACTAAATGATTTGTCCAATCCAGGTTGTGCAGGATCAGTTCACCTTCCCCTCATTGCTGATACTTAGCTTACATGAGCTTTATAAACACACAAGTTCCTCTTTCTGTCAAGATTTCTCCAGGGATTTCTGTGTGTGAATTTTGCTGTGAGTCTCCACTCTCCTGCCCCTCCTCTGACCCACAGCACAGACACGTATGTCACCCTTCAGGTGACATTTCCCTCATTCACCTCTGTCCCTTCCTTTTCTCTGCTCTTCCTTATTCGAGGTGAAGGGCATGAGCAAGTATTGGAAGTGAAAATTCCATGTAAGCACTCAGTGCTTTACAACCTGGATTTTCTTGTTAGAGTGGCTCCAGGGGCAGAGAACTGGTGGTGTTTTCATTACAGGCCTGTAATATTTAAAACTTGTTTATAAACCTGGGTAACCTTTATGTCTTCTTTTCTTGCTGCTTTTTATTTATTTCTATATTTTATTTTTTTTTCAGTGTTGTCAGGTAATACATTTAAACAGTGCCAGGAATGATTTCTCCAACAATAAGTCAGAACATACAGATCTTAAAATCCAAGCACGTAGACTTTGTTCTTCTTTACCTTCCCGGGCTCACAAGTAAATGTAAACTGCACTTTCAGATGTTAAAACATGATTGGTACATAATGTTCTCTTTTCAGTGGAATTCAATAACTGCAAGACAAGAAATGGGTTCTTCAAAAGAATGTAAAGCAGAAAAAAATCACAGTGCAGTTCAGTTTTACTTTCAGAGGAAATTAATAGACATAAGAAAATACGTGGACTTGCAACAACCCAAGGGGAAGCTGTGTAAGAGTAAAATGAGTATAATAAATAAATAAAGCATGTTTAACAAAGCCGGGGTTTATGTTGGGATTTTAGGCAGATTTCTTCTTTTTTTTCTTTTTTTTAGGGATTTTTTTCAAGTACTTCCCTTTAGTTTTCTATTCAGTTTTTAAATATTTCTTTGCTTGTGTTTGCTGCTCATTCTAATCTATCAGTAGCCCAAAGGCAAATGTTCCAGTACTTAATTACCTGATTCTGGTGTGGATGTAACAAGCTGAACTGAAAAGACAAGAACTGTTGATTTAACCATTTGTGATTGTAACACAGCCATTCAAGCTATTTTAAAAACAGTGTAATATGTGTTGAAATGTTAATCCTTCATTTCTACTTTACAATTAATTTGGCACAGTGTCCCTGATGAACGAATTATTAGGGAAAACTAACACATCCAAACAATAATAAAATACACTTTTGATATTAAAAGAGATATCACAGAAAGTTCCTCTACTTGTTTTCTCCAGAAAAAGTGAGGACAATCGTATCAGTGAGGATGAACTTATCCCCTTCAACTTCATTTGTAATAAATCAAGTTACATTGGAGAGGGATTTTCTCCAACACACTATCCAGCCAATATAGAGTAGTATCCCATTCTTCTTCATTGTGGCTCTTGGCTGGTCAGTCAGGAACCAAACTTTCAGTTTTGATGTAAAACTGAGGAAAACCAGTTTTCTTTTGTGGCAGTTGCAGGATTAGGATCTAAATATTTGCATCTGTCTTATAAAGTTTGCTGTGTAAGATAAATAAATGAACACACCACTGAAAATTAAATGTTATGTTGCAACTAATTCATTTGCAATCATTTAACAGTCACTAGATTTTACACTAATTGCTTTATGAGATTAATGAATTTGCAGAGCTGTTTGAGTCTCACATTTCTTGGCAAAGCACAGTGTCAGAAGCCAATAAAACTGGTTCACAAGCTTCATCTGATGTGAGACAACTTCCAAGCATCTGTCTAGAAATAGGGAATGCCAAACACCAGAGTTTTTCATGAGTCATTCTTGTCTCCAATGTAAAAGTTAACTCAGAATTGTTTCCTTGGAATTTTCTGGATTTTCTTGTTATTTTAGCAGATGATTTAAGGAACTCTATCCTTACAGTATGTGCTGTGTTTTTCACATTGTCAAGGTAGAAGGCTGAGCCTCTCTGGGGTTTTTTTTGAGAATATATTTTAACAGATCTTTTCATGCACAAGAAATACCCTGAACTTTAAAAATTATAGATTAGAGAAACCCTCTGGATTTGGTAGGGGATTGATAAAACACAAATAGCTGTGTGTTCAAAAAGAAAGAGTCTAAGTTGTAATTAATATGACTCTTGTTTTTACCACGAGATCATTCACATTTAAATAAGCAACATAAACAACCACATATACCCCTGAGATTTATGGCTAAATTGGGATCACTGCTAAATTTATGGCTAAATTGGGATCAGTTCTTCTATTTCCCTTGGAGTTTTTCTGTTTAAGCCCCCAGGAATTCATTCTAAGGAGCTGTGGGTGGGTGTATGTTGTATTTAATGTGTGTGTATGTGCATGGGACACCTGCCAGGACTTCTGGAATGAGAACAGGGCAAAATCTTTGTATATTAGTGAGTCAGAACTCCCAAGAGAAAAAGAATATTTGTTTAGGGAAGCCCTGTAATAATGGGAAATTCTGGGGTTTGTGGGGTTGTTTCACTCTTGCCTATTTTGATGTAAATCTTGCATGACAAAAATACCTGTGCAAGTGAGTGGCATGAATTTCATTGCTTTCTATTTCAATACTTGGGCAGGCTGGAACCAAAGTCATATTAGAATTTTTCGACAAGATTAAGCTGAACATTTTGATTTTTCCATGTGTTTTTGCAGTTTTCACATCTTAAATTTGATATTTTCTTAAACAATTCTAAAGAAATGGGCAGGAGATGTCATCATCCTGGGGCTTGAGCAACCTGGTCTAGTGGAAGGTGCCCCTGCCCATGGCAGGGGTTGTAACTAAATGATTTTTAAGGTCACTTCCAACACACAAAATTCTGTGATTTTATGATTCTAGGAGTTTATGATCAAGCACAATATATATATATGCTAATCCTCCATTGTTTCCATTGTAATTTCCCTTGCTTTCACAGGTTCTTGGCTTTTTTCTGCACAAAATCTGTAAGGATGGCTTTACCTACAGGAGATGACAGTGTTTGTAGGGGATTTATATCCATGTTTCACCTCTAATCCTCAGGTCTTTTAAACAAAGGATGAGTTAAGCAATGTCTAATTAAAAGCCAGGAATTAAGGTCTTGAGATGGAGAAGAGAAGAGTGTAGCTTATCATTCTGCATGCAGTTTAAATGGCTGGCCCTGCATTGAAATGCTCCTGGAAACTATTTTCCACAGTTTTCATAAAAATCAGGAGCTTCTTTTTTCATAAAAATCAGTAGTTTTCGTGCTGTATTACACTTTTCTAGCAGAAGCAGCTGATGATTAAATGGGTTAATACTTCCCTCATCCTGTTAACTTGCTGCTTAGAAAGGTATTTTCATTGATTATTGACTCCCAATTTAATATTAATTTGCAACAGAAAGAGCTGATCAAAATCACATCAAGGGAAGACAACTCATCGCTCAGCCCAGGGTTCTGTTGCCGTGGAAACTGAGAAGAGCTGAGGTTCACACAATTCTCAAGTCTAGGATAGTTCTGGATGTCATTTAATGCCAGATGGATCTTCAGGTATGAACACAGACACCAGGAGAGACACAGGAAATGTCTTTGTGGGAGAGTTGTGGGCCAGGATGTGAAAATCTTCCTGTTGCATCTTGCCTGGATCACAATCTGCTGCTGAACAACCAGGTCATTAATGGGCATTTCTCCTGTCTGATCTCATTGTAGAGCCCTAAAATCCATAAAAATCTGTAAAAAGCAGCAGCAGAATTTAATCTTGAGAGTCCTGGGGCAGGTGCTTTATCCCACTTCCAGCTGTTCCACACTATACAGGTTTAAAGTGTGTACAAAGGAGCCTAAAATTGCACAATACCCCAACACTCAAGGGATCATCATAAAAAGAAGAATGTCTGTGCTCTGGGATATGTCAGATTAGGGTAAGTTGTTTGAAATTCATTCAGTCCTCTGCTGTGTTTTCACATTCTATGTTCCATCTGTTAGAGAACCAGAGAATTAAGGTATCATTAAGGTCAGAAAAGTCCTCAAGATCATCAAATCCAGCCACCACTAAGCCATGTCTTCCATGTGGGTTTGGGACACTTCCAGGGCTGGTATTAATTAGATCCAAAAGTCTTCAGGTCATCACAGATTGAAACAATGAGTGCAAAAGGTCTGGGGTTGGATGGGCCATCAGGGCCACTGACCTCAGGATCAGGAGGGAAGATTTATCTCCTTCCTAAGGACAAACATCCATGTGCATGGAACTAATCCCATGGTTTGTATGATATTTGAGAATTCTTTCTGCTCCATCTTTCCACCCTTCAGCCTCTTTGTACACTTAAGGTAGTAAGGTGGGAGTAGGAATTCATTCACAAAATGAATTAAAATTTTGTTATTATGGCTTTCCTAGAGCAGTTCTGATAATCATGGTAACTATGAAATGCTAAGAATCATAGAATCCCAGAATCCAGAATGGTTTGGGTGGGAATGGTCCTTAAAGTCCATCTAGTTCCACACTGCCATGGGAGGGACACTTTGCTCTGGACCAGGTTGCTCAGAAATTATGTGAGTACAATGTACACCAGTGACTAACCTCTTGTTCGTGTCATATTTTGCCATTTTCTCCATCTCCACTTCCCCTGGATGTTGATATCATCGTGATTTTTTTATAGAGTTTCAAAATTTTACTGATTATTACATCTTCCTCTTAATTATAGGTATTATTTAAATGTCACTAGTGTAGCAGCATTGACAGTGGTATGAATGAGGTCAGTGTCAAGCTGTCCTATCTATTTTTTCCTAAAAATAGTAATAATCAATTCACTGAAAATTCCCAGCAGAAATGCCAGTGATATTATTGAGTAGAGAGAAAAAAAATCACATTTATCTGAAGTTTTAACTGAATTTTTCCTGTCAGCTCCATCCCTCTCACAGATTGTGTTGACATTTATTTATTTGGTTGGTTGTTTATTTTGCAGTGATATGTGCAAACAAAACACACCTCAGATAGTCAGTGAGGCGATGAAATTTAATTCATGAGTGGTTGTACTTCACTGCACTGCAGAAAAAACTCTTTTCATAACTTGGCAGGCATAAAGACATAAATGTTATCGGGAGCTGTTTCTCAAATCTGAGTGCTTTCAAGTGTAAAATGTTGCTGTTTTATTGTTCCAAAACACCAAAGTCTCAAATTAAGCCCTTGAACTGGTTGTAATCCTCTCCTTTGGTTAGGAGTTGGTTTGGATATGTACTGGTGAAGAGGGAGAGTAAAGAAAATTCCCTTCAGGACTCTGGGATGCATCTCCTTGGGTCTCATACTCTGATGTGTTTGGGCTCCTCAGTCATGAAGCTGAACTTTACTTACAGTGGAGGGACTTTGTTCCCCCATCCCCATCCCATTGTCCATCCACTGGAGAGGGGTGGGAAGAGATGTTGTCATTGGGGACTGAGGTGAAGGTTGTGGAGCACCTCAGCCTTCTCCGTGTCCAGAGTCACCAGTTTTCCACAATTGTTTACTGGGAGGTGACACCTTCCCTGACCTTCCTTTTCTGCTTAACAGACCTGGAGAAACCCTTCCTGTTATTCTTTGTGTCTCTTGCCAGGTTCAGTTCCAGCTTTGCCTTGGCCTTCCTCACCCCATCCCTAGACACCCCAAATTCATTCCTAGACTCTTCCCAGGTCACTGGTTCCCACTGCCTGTGTTTTTGCTTCTGTCCCTTTAGTTTGACCAGCAGGTCCCTGCTCAGCCATGGCCATCTCCTCCTTCCTTCCTGATTTCTTCCTCTTGGAAGAAATCCTGGCTCTTGAACTCTCTGGAAGATCTGTAAAGACCTCCCAGCTCTGTTCCACCCCCTTATCCCTGAGGGCAGTCTCCCAGGGGATCCTATTGACTATCTCCTTGGAGAGATGGAAGTTTGGACCCTGGGGGCATCAGGCCAGGCCAGGGAGGGGATTGTCCTGCTCTGCTCTGACCTGAGATATTGGGGCACCTCAGATATTGGGGCACCTGAGATATTGGGGCACTTTGGGCACCACCGTGTGGGAAAGATCCTGAGCCTTTGGAGAGTGTCCAAAGGAGGGACTGGAGATGGGGAAGGGCCTGGAGGGGAAGGTGTGAGGAGCAGCTGAGGGCACTGGGTGTGTTGAGGGGGAGAAGAGGAGCCTGAGGGGAGAGACCTCATTGCAGGGACAAGTCCCTGGGCAGGGGCAGAGGAGGGGCAGGGACTGAGCTCTGCTCTGGGGGACCAGGGCCAGGAGCAGGGAATGGCTGGAGTTGTGTCAGGGCAGGGGGAGGTTGGAGCTCAGCACCAGGTTGTGCTTTGCCCACAGGGTGGGTGGGCACTGCCCAGGCTCCCCAGGGCAGTGGGCACAGCCCCAAGGCTGCCAGAGCTCCAGGAGGGCTGGGATGATCCTCTGGGCACAGGGGGGACTCTTGGGGATGGGGCTGGGCAGGGCCAGGGGTTGGACTCCAGGAGCCTTGGGGGTCCCTTCCAGCTCAGCATCTCCTGGGATTCTGTGAACAATGATACATAATATTGTGTTATAGATAATTATATTGCACAGAGAGCTGGGCAGACTCTGTACACAGAATTTTACAAACAAACCTCTTTTTTGCACCTGAAGTTAGTTAACTTATAAAAGGGAGTATAAACACATCTGAAATAACAACAGAGACATTTTAAACAAGAAGTTCTTTAAACAGGAAGTTCTTAAATTGCTCTGGGAAAACTATGTCTTCTATTTCGTAATTACCTTATTGCTGAGCCTTTTGTAAAAAAATGTACTTTCTTAGGAATACACTCAAAACATTCTAATACATTCTATAGGTGGTAGGTACACTCTGTAGGGGACTTTTTTTGTCAGACTGGGTTCATGACATGCTCAGTTTTAAGCCTCTATATCCCCTTTCTGCTTTATGCTTCAATTAGGTACATGTCTAAACTCCTAAATAACTGAAAACTGAAGTTGTTTGCAAACTTGCAGTAAACACAAATATTTTTATTTAGAGTAAATACAGATATTAAGGAAAGATATTTTAAGAAAAGTTATCTATTTTTTAACAGTATTATTTAGAGCCTTATTTCAATGTGAATGACATGAAAAAAAGAAACCCTGAAAGGCAGAGGGGTCACTCTGGACATCTATGACACAAATTTGCTGTTTACGGATAACAAAACTGTGTTAATTGATTTAATCACTTTTTGTGATTGTAAAGGAAAGACATGAGATAAAGTAACATGAAAACAATTTATTACAAGTTAAAAATGTCCTGTTTTCACACTTAAAATGCATTCAGTGTCACAAACCACTTTTTTCCCCTTAAGACCCCTCAGATCTGTGATCAGGGCACTGCATGGACTGTGGGTTTGGAATCTAAGTAAATCATTGATTAACTGTCAGCCTTCCTGGTCATCCTTATGAACAGGATTAGTGAGAGCCAAGGGCCAGAGAAGCAAGTCATGCTCTACAAACACCCTTTGGACCAGGACAAAAACTGCTGGGGAACAATTCTTCCCCTTCAAAGGAGAGTTTAAAGCCATGGTGGCTCAGAAATGGCTCGTTCCCTCACTCCTGTGCCTTGAAAAAT
Source organism: Calyptomena viridis (assembly GCA_013390005.1). NCBI lineage: Eukaryota > Metazoa > Chordata > Aves > Passeriformes > Eurylaimidae > Calyptomena > Calyptomena viridis. The sequence goes on along the minus strand of WEIV01010660.1, from coordinate 32,146 downwards.
TAGTCTTTCATCACGAAAGAAAATAGATAAAAATTAGAGGCATCATCAATATGTTTCTTTTGTAATGATTAAAACAGGCAAGGGCTGTGTGGGAAAGGAATTCCACAGATTAGGACAGCAAATGTCCTAATTTATAATGTCCACCTGGCTGTGTAACCAATTATATTTATATTTAAACAAATGTGGGTTTATTTCCATATTTATTTCATTTCCATGGAATGGAAATTCTCTACATTTTCCTGGCAGGAAGTAGAACTTGTTGACTGGGCACTTATTATTTGGTTTGTTTGCTGACTTCTTTTATTAAACAATTGCATATAAAAAAAGAAATCAAACACTTTGCACTTCAGGGCTACACACACTGGTCCCTTAATCCAAGCTCACTTCTACAAAGGGTGTTTTGTGCCACATCCAGAATGAGACTAAGCCTTTTGTCTGGTTCCAGTAAAGTTACAGGAGTGGAACAATTTTTTCTTAGACACAACTTCTAGATATTACTGCTGTTCTTCAACCCCCCTGTCTGTGCCTGTCCCCATCCCATCATCTCTGGTGGGACAATGGTGGTCTTGACTTCCAGGGGGCCTTTATATATTTATTAATGAACTGATTTGTTAATGAACTGAGCAGTTTGGAGTGAGAGGCCAGGGAGGGTCCCTGATTCTGGAATGGCTCCTCACTACCCCTGTGGAGATGTGCTGAAATCTGGGCTCCCCTGTGGTGGTGAGGAACCACATCCACAGGAAAGCACCTACAGCTTGCCTGGGAAATACAGATCAATTCCAAACTAGGCTCTACCTAATAGTAACAACAACTCTACGAATAAAGGAAAAAAAAGAAGGTTGCCAGACTTATTTCACTATCAAATAAAGGGGAGTATTCCCAGCATTTTGGCCACATTGACCACACGGCATGTTAAAGAAATTCAATGTAAGAGTTTGCTTTGGGGCATTTGTCATACAGGATGGAATACCCCTCAGGTCAGGTGGGCTCAGTTGTCCTCACTGTGTCTCTTCCCAGCTCCTTGTGCCCCCCATCCTGCTCACTGAAGAGATGGGATGAGGAGCAGCAGAGGCCTTGGCTCTGTGCAAACCCAGTGATGAAAATATCCCTGTATTTTCAACCCTGTTCCCAGCACAAATCCAAAACACAGCCCCAGCTACTGATTGGAAAATTAACTTTCTGCCAACCCAAATCCAGTTCCATCCACAGCAACCTCAATGTTCAGCTTAAGCTCAGATCTAACCATTAGCACAAATTTTCTCTTTACTGCTCGTCTGTCCATGACGTCTGTGAGTCCCAGGCTGATGGATCGGTGTGGAGAAGGGAGGACAGAGGTGCTGACATCATGGATTGATGTGAGTGTTGATGTTCCATCTTCCTTCTCACTCCTGGCTCCATTTGACACCATTTTTGTGTTTGCTGACACTCTGCACCTTGTTCTTCCTTCATCACCAAAACCGTCAAGTCTCTTCCATACCCTGATGTTTTCTTGCACTGTAAGTAAAATATCCATGTTTCATAGGAAGAGACTTTTGTGGGGGTCATTTCAGGTTTCACTTGGGCTGTGACAGCTCTTGCAGTTTGTCTTCACAAACAAACACTTCTGGTTGTTCATTTTGAGGAACGTCTTATTCCATAATTTGTCTGTGATTTCAGTAATTGTGATTTAATCAGGAACATCAATAGAGTTTTCTGGTAAGAATAAATTCAGGAATCACTACTCCCAAAGTATTTCCTCCAGAAGCTTCTGGCACTGTTTAGTTCATAAAATATAAACATTTTTTAAAATAACTGGATTTTTATACTTTTTAAATCATTGCAATTTAAAAAGTTCACACATCCACTATGAAAAAGATTATTTTTCTGTGTCTAAGTAACAACACAAAAATCCCAATTTTGGGTGTCCCTAAGTTTTCCATGAAGCATAATTAAAACATTTCTTAAAATGAACAGGAGTTCCATTAAATGAATGGTGAAAAAAAGCACATAAATTATTGGCATTGTTAAGGTTTCTCTCTTAAACTCACAGTTCCTGTTGCATTTTCTTTCTTAGAGTTTCACTTATCATTTCCATGTAGGAATAATGCTCTACGAAACCTCAAAATGGTCAGATCACAAATGATAAATTTTGATTTTCTGTGATGCTTTTGCTCCTATTTTCTTACTTTCCTGGATTTGAGTGGCAGATTCCTACTAATTATTGCTATACCCAGTGTCTTCCACAAGGGATTTATTATCATCTGAGGCTTCCAGTCTATAAATGACAGTTCATGTGCCAAATTAACTAATAAAACCCAACAGGGAGAGATATAAGTAGGAAATATGGAAAATCTGAGAGGGTACAGTGCAAGTCTGGGTGTAGGGATTAATATGCCTAAAAAAATCGTTAATGAGCACTAAAGAATTAAACTCAGGATTGTCTTTTTGTGGCTGAAACAGCTGAGAAAGATGCTCTGATTTTCTCTCTCTCCCTGTAATATTAATTAACACAGATCATTTGAAAGACCAGGCACAAAGTTTTTAGGCAAATATAAGAGAATTGAAGTTATTCCTATTTCACTGGGTACAGACCACATGAGGTTTCTCTGGCTTTGCTTCATATTGGCTGATCAGGAAAGCAGCTGCTCTGACACATTCCCAATGTTCTTGGAGTTAGTTGCACAAATTCCACCTAAATTTGGCCTTATGTTTCCCTATTGTCTTTCATGGATTTGGGTTTTAAGTATCATAAACACATCAAGCAATGTTCTGAGAAGGAAATCATAATTTGGGCTATACCTCTGCTGTGCTGCTAAATTACATTTTGAAACATTATATTTCCGTGTGGAGACTGATGTATTTAAAAAAATTTAATAGTCATGGGAAGAATTGCTCACAATGGAGAATTGAGTTTGGGAACAACTGTCCCGTTGGCTCTTTCTGAATGTGCTCCACGTTATGTTTGGAAAGGACTCTCAGCTGAAGGGCTGGAGGGGTTGGAGCAACCTGGTCTGGTGGAAGTGCTGGGGACGTCACACAGGGCTGGGTCCAGTGCTGGGCCCTCCCAAGGGACACCCGGAGGGGCTGGAGGTGTCCAGGGAAGGGAAGGGAGCTGGGAAGGGGCTGAGGGAGCTGGGGGGGCTCAGCCTGGAGAAAAGGAGGCTCAGGGGGCACCTGGAATTCTCTGCAATCCCTGCCAGGAGGGGGGAGCCGGGGGGGGTCGGGCTCTGCTCCCAGGGAACAAGGGGCAGGAGGAGAGGGAACGGCCTCAGGCTGGGCCAGGGGAGGGGCAGGTTGGACACCAGCAGGAATTTCTCCCTGGAAAGGGGGGTCAGGCCTTGGCAGGGGCTGCCCAGGGAGGGTTGCAGTGCCCATCCCTGCAGTGTCCAGTGATTCTGGGATCCCGTATTAGAGAACGCAGGGGGATGCAGGCAGGGTTTCAGTATCAGGAGGTGTCACCGACACGCCAGTTCCCAGAACAGTGACAACCATGAGGGGACATTGCTCTTCCTCTGACATTCCCATGAAGTCCCACCTTCAAACACACAAGTCTGGCAGAAGGGCTGCTCAGCAGAGATGTTCTTACCCTCTGCTTTCTCCACTCCAAGAGAAAAGGGAGGAGATGGAAGCATAACCTGTGTCCTGTTCCCTTTAGCAAAAGAAGAAATAAAGACAAACACGAGCACTTTTCTTAAAAGATTTCATAATCTCTATTCTTGCAGTACAGGCTAACGAGCTGGGGAGATCTTGTTTTTCTGAGGAAACTCAGGAAAAGATTATTTATAAGACAAAGATCCTTATTTCTTCCTTCCTACATGTACAGTGAAAAAAAAGAAAAAAATAAACAAACCACAAACAAACAAAAAAAATTAAAAGTGACTTTAACTCAGATTCAGAGTCATCTGGGGATGATAATTCTAGCATTTTCTTTTTTACTATTATATTGAGTCCACCGTATGGAGAAAAAGCATCTTGTGGTTTGTTCTTTTTCTCTGGTTACAAAAGTGCAGTTTCCTCATGTTGTGAGCCACTAGCAAGGAAATTTTTCCAGGACTGTATCCAAAGGCTTAACATATCCTGTAGAACTTCTGGAATATTTAATGAGCAACCTGATTGATGTTTATAGCCAAAACTATTCCTGTCTCCTTGTCATTGTTCCTCAGGACTAACAGAGTGGAGGTTGAGACTTATTTTTAAAATCAGCACATGTGTTCCAGAAATCAGTGGCATAAAAATTGAGGACTTGCTTCCAGGCAGATTTGTTCAGTACAGCTTGGTGCACAATTTGCAATCAGGGAGTTGTTCATAATGATTGCTCACCTAAGTTCCTGTATAAAAACACAAATCATTATCTTCTGCATTTCCATTAATTGGGAAAGACAGAATGCAGCAAGTTTTGTCCCCTTTTACCTTCTTTCTTTTTTTTTTTTCTTTTGCTTTGGGTTAAGTCTATTCATTAAGATTTGTAGAAAACAGATGTGATTCTACTTTAATGCATTCAGCCTTCATTGCTTATTGAAATATTTGCATTACTTTGAATTTAGGAAATAAGCTTAAGCTGTTAATGGACTTTGAATTGAAAGATATAAAGAATCTCAGTCTTCACTGTTTCCTACTAATTACTAATTCGGTTTCCATCAGAAGGTTTAATGTTTCTGCATAAAACTACCCGTGCATGCCTTTCAGAATGTGTATTTAAAAGAGCTCCTGCTGTGTGGGAGAATTTGAGTTTGTAGAATTCTTGTAAACATGCAAAAATTAACTTGTACATCTGGGTTGCTACTGGAAAGCTCTGCTCTCTACAGACCCAAGTGCCTGTGCACACAGACACACACATATATAGAATATATTGGCCACCTGCACAGAGCAGGAGTTCAACCCGTGCAAACTTACATGCTAAATTAATTAACAGAATTAAACTAACATACCAAAGCATTTTGAATCACTTTTATGACCAGGATTTTGCTCTTTCTGCTATTTATTGCTCTCTCTGTTATAGCTGAGTTGCCTGAATGTCATTTAGGAATGGCAGGATGACTTAATTTTCCAGAACTACCAGATATCCACATTTCTGTCAATAATCCTTTTGTCTATGCACCAAAATGATTCATCTTAATCTATATTCAATTTATTTATAGCTAAGTTACGTATGCTGTTTGTACAATGACTGTATTTCCAGACTATATAGCATGTGTACACATGTATTTACTCATCCAGTGCAGGATGTGGATGCAGCTTTCAACCCAAGTGTGAGACACTACTGAAGATAATGTTCCCAAATACCTGAAACACTTACAAATATGTCGCCAAAATCACCCCAAAATTTTGTGGTGGCTGCTCTGTCTCTGGTTTGCCTTTAAACTTGGGGTCTCACTAGTCGCTGGTGTTTGAGAAATCCTTAAATGCTGTTTCTCAAATAGAAAGTGCTCCAAAATACTGAGAAATGAATGTAACATGCTCAGTTTGCTTGGGCTGGGGAGTGGTGTCTGATCTGTGGCAGTGCTGATATATTGCTGTAATTCTGGCACCTGAGGGTGTCAAAACTCCACCAAAGGCCATGGTGGGTAATTGGGATTGAGTTCCATCTCTTCCAGAACCCTCTGTACTCAAACTTCTCCTGCCTTCCCAAAAATACATCTGTTCCTCATATTTAGATGGGATATTGGGAAGGAATTCCTGGTTGGGAGGGTGGGGAGGCCCTGGCACGGGGTGCCCAGAGAAGCTGTGGCTGCCCCTGGATCCCTGGAAGTGTCCAAGGCCAGGTTGGAGCAACCTGGGATAGTGGGAGGTGTCCCTTCCACTGGGATAGTGGAGGGTTTGGAATGGGATGAGCTTTGAAGTCCCTTCCAACCCAACCCATTCTGTGAGTGATTCCATGCACACACCACCCAAACCAAGAGGTCCTGGGAAGGCTTTCTGTGTAATTATTTTAACTGCTTTGTAATTGGGTTTTTCTGCAGTTGCAACAACTGCTTGTATACTCATTAAGTTGTTAATAACTTAATTAGAGCAGCAGCAAATCCCCAGCTCCACACACATGGTGTGTTCCTTGAGCCTATGACACGATTTGTGCCTGTCACCAACTCCAGCAGCACCACTTGTGCAGCCCTGGTGCTCATTTCAGTTCTCAGTGAACTAAATTAAATCACTAATTTCCAACTCAGCTACTCCAGGAAAACAAAGCAAAACAAGCAAGCAATGCTGGTTTTTGAACTGTGTGAATGACTTTTAATTTGGACATAACAGAACCACAGAGAAATTACTTTTTTTTCCTTTAATTGAAAAATAAGACTGATTTATGACCCTCTTTCCTTGTTATTTTCCCGCTTTTTTCCTTATCCTGTCATGAAACAGAAGTCCTGACATTTGAATCCATCAATACTGAAGAAGAATTTAGTTTGGGAATATGTAGGGAAAACCAAGAGGTACTTTAGATTGTTTCTTACATTATTATTTACATTATTTTTACGTTATATTGTAAATGCTATTTTACAGTATTATTTAATGTTAAAATTTAATTTAATTTATTTAATGGAGCACTGGTACTTCATTTTTCATTTATTAAAGATGACAATTTGTATCAAGTAAGAGACAAAAATTTGTCCTCTAAAACAAAGGTAGCTTTGCAAAGGCAAAATCCTACCAGGAAAAATCTCACAGCAAAGCACAGTTGTATCATGATCTAGATGCTCATTTCTCATTATTTATACAGCCTTGTTGCTTTCTAAAAGCTACATATGGATAATTTTCTTCTTTTTAGATATTATATCTTTCTCCAGTGTTCCTAGGAGGCATTTTAATGCAGATAATTGAATTTCAATTAATTCTGCATATGCTGTTACAGTTAAAGTTGCTTACTGCTGCTGATGTGGGTTTGTCATTATTCACACACTGCCACACACTCACCCCTGTGTGACCATTTCTGAAGCCTTGTGTGAACTCATTGCATTTATTACTCACCAGAAGTTATTGAAGTAGGTGCCATAGCAAGTTCTTATAAACCTGATTGTCTTTATGATTCTCTTTTAGCAGCTTGTCCTGTTGTATGGCCAACAAAAAAAATTGATTTCAAGGAAAATGATGGTGGTGGTGGTTGGTTATTATATTAAAATGCTTTGGGGGTTGATTTTGCATTTTTGCAGAATTAGATGCTTAAATAAAACCAAGCATTTGAGTCCCAGGGTTTCTGCTGCCAACTTTGCCTCAGTTAAATGAGTTAAAGGACCACCTTGTGTAACACTAAGCTGAGATCTAAACCCAAGACCTGTTCAGTGCTCAGAGGATAAAACTGATAAAAATGTGGTGAAATACCCACATATGTTGTAAAATATCCTGGAAGAGAAACTGGAGAAAGAAGTCAGATGTTACTGTCAGAATATACCTCACACTAAATTATACCCAGAGCCTGTGGCTCAGGGATTGAGGTTTCAGCTCCTTTTCCCACCATCATGCAGGGGAAATTCTCTGGAAAAGGTTTTCCTCACATTTCATAGACACTTCAAAGCTCACTGGAGGGGCAGTGAAGGAGGATCCACTTTTTCTGTCAGCTCAGATCCTGAAAATACCTTCCTTCCAAAACTGCTTGAAAGGGAATTGTGCCTGTAAAGAGGAGCAGAGGTGGAATCTATTGAAATTCTTTACAGCAGAGCTGAAATTCCCAAAGCAGGCTTGTGACAAAGGACACTTCTTGAGAGAGGATTCCAACCTCTCTTTTCCTTTGATAGGACATTTCTGGTCAAAAATGCCCACAGGTATTGGAGAGAACACAAAATACATCAAGTCATTATTAGGATTACAATGACAACCTCAAAAATCTGTCATTCCTTTATGTTCCATAAATTTAGGTGGGAATGGACTGGGTTTCTCAAGTTTTCCTCAGGGTTCTATGACTCTGCACTTACCTCTGTTCCTTCTGGCAACTAATTGCCACGATCCCTCTCAACTGGAGAAATTAAAGCTGTTGTTGGAATGCACTTATTCCGTTCAGAGCTGAAATTACACATCAGAAACAAGGAGGCTGCAGAGTTTAAATTCAACAGCTTTGCCCTTTCAGGTTCATGGGATTGTCATGGAATGGTTTGGGTTGGAAGGACCTTAAAGCCCATCCAGATCCACCCCTGCCATGAGCAGGGACACCTTCCACCACTCCACGTTGCTCAACACTTCAACCAGTTGGTTGAATCTTAAGTTTCTCTTTAACTCCTGCCTTCCACATAATGAAGCAAAATAATTCTAAAACCACCTCTGGAAGCCTCAGTGTTTCTGTAGGAATGAGCTTGGATGGATTACTCCATTTAGTCTGCTCAGCTGGCAGAACTGACCCATGAATTTGCTCACTCATAATCAATCATACATTGGTAGTTCTCATTAAAAAAAGATCTAGTTGGATTTTCTCTAAATGCAAACTACTAAATTGCACTAAGTTGCTCCCAGGAATGCAGTGGCCCTGACACTAGAGGTGCAACATAAATTATCCTCTGTTCTTTCTTTGCAAAAACACTTGTTTGTTCTTTGAGGAGAAAATCATTGTTTATAGAGGGAAATTCTTGTGCAAGTAGAAAATTCCATTTTCTCAGTTTTAAACTGACTCAGCCTTTGACTTTCTCATCTGAATTCCTGCATAATAAGTAGCTGTAAGAACCCTACCTGCACCTATCCAGTGATTTTTACAGTGAAGGGATTTGTGGTTTTTTTCGGCTGTGCATTATCATTATCATTATCATTATTATCATACTAAGAAAGATAAACCGTGGTGAAGCAAGCCCAGGTCTTTTAGGAAAAAATCCAGCCTTAATTTAAAATCTGCAGCTACATCTGAATTTATTTAGATGGGCTATTCCACCTAATGCCACAATAAAAGCAAATCAGAACATTCTCCCACCAACCAAAATCTTGATTTTAATTGTTAAAATTATTTGGGGGGATTATTTCTGGGGTTTTTTTTCCATTTGATATGATTATTATAATGTTAATCCTGAATTAACACACAGCTATTCTAAGGACAGAAAGGAGAGTCACCTGCAGAGCTCCTGCATCAACTCAGAAAGGAATTAAGTTTGATGAATGTTGTTTATGTCCCACTAACAGCCCTAAAGGCATCTCATAATTTTGTGATAAGAAAATATTTCCTTGTCAAGAACCATTAACATCTGGGTTTTTTTGAGAAGTTTAGTCATTACATGCTTTGCCTGACAGCTCAATGTAGTACAGCTTGATGGATAACTGAGGGAAGGGCTTCAAAGGGCTCCAGATGAAGTCAACGCTCCAAATTTAATGCAAAATTCATTAAATGCAATTCAATCAGAAACATCAATGCTCTAAGTGAAAACCAAAACAAGACACCTTCTGGTTTTGGTTAATTTTAGTGATATCAAAGGGTTGTAAGACTTGAACCTTTTCTCTGCCTCTCTTTGTTAAAGTTGCTCTTTCCACCTCCTGGATTGCCAAGGTTTCAGCTGTTAACTACAGTGACCTTTGGAAACATCTACTGCCAAATTAATAAGATTCAAAAATATTCATTACAACAGAAAAGATCTGCTGTGGACTGAAATTCAGCTTTTAGGGTGTTGGCCTTTAATGAATATGGAAAATGAATTATCTTTACACAGCAAGAAGGAGGTTGAAGAATATAATCCTCTTCTGAAAAATATTATGCAATTTTCGATACAGACAATAGCAAATGGACTTAAAAACCTGCAAATTTGTTGCATCCCAATATCCAGCCAGTTAAGTGTATGTATCCCAGGAATGGCTCAGGGGATCAGGGAATTCAGGGTGAGCTCTAATGGGAGGTAGAAATGCAAGAGACGGGTGTGAGGACAGATGACAGAGGAAAATAAAAAATACCTGGATATAAAGGGATAATGTTAGAAAAGCCAGAGCTCAACAAGAGCTGAAAGCTGTGAGAGTTCCAAGGGCCAGAAGAGATATTTCTGCTCCACCATCAGGAGAAGAATGAACAAGGAAAACATGGACTTGCTGGCGGACGGGGAGGGTGATTTAGTGCCACAGGATGTAGAGAAGACAGAGATAACAAATGTCCTCTAAGCTTTGCTACTCACTTCCAAGGTCTGCCAGACTTGTGCCTGGAGGAGAGGAGCTTCCAGCAGCAGGAGAGGAACCCTCAGGCAGGGATCTCTTCAGAAGCTCAAGATGGGTTGCATTGAAGCACCAAGGGAAAGATCCTGCTGCCCTTGCTGCTGTCATCACCCTTTGTCATTTCCTGCAGGCTTTTCTTTCTTAAACTCTCTTGATCTTGACCCATGAGGTTTTTACCTTCTCTTGTTTCCCCCCACCTTGTCCTGCTGAGCTGAGAGGAGGTTTGATGGGCAGTTGGTGTCCAGAAAAGTTCAACCCACCAGAGCCACCAGGATGGTCCTGGCCTGGGCTCTGTGCCTTGGCAGAAGAGCCTGAGGGAGTGAAGTTTGTCCAGCTGGGACAGGGAAAGGTTCACAGACAGGACAGGGAATGGAACTGGACTTGTGGGATGTTAATGAGAAATTAGAGGCAACTTCTTTTTGTTGATTGATTGACTGACAATCATAAATTGGTAGCATCATTTTACAAAAAACTACCTTTCCAGAGGGCTCCTGTGCCAGGGCCTGCCCACCCTCCCAGCCAGGAATTCCTTCCCAATATCCCATCTCTCCCTGCCCTCTGGCAGTGGGAAGCCATTCCCTGTGTCCTGTCCCTGCAGCCCTTGGAAATAGTCTCTCTCCATGTTTCCTGCAGCTCCCTCAGGACCTGGAAGGTCACAGTTATGTCACCCTGGAACTTCTGTACTTTGAGGTGCATAGCAAAAGAACAAAATAACTTTGACTGAAACAAGGATGGTCTCGGTTTGATATGAAGAGGAAGAGAAGTCCCTGTGATGCTACTTAAGGACTAGGACAGGTTGGCAGAAGAATTGTGGCATCTCTGTCCCTGGTTCCAAGATGTGACTGGGATGTTGGGTGTGGGCAGCAAGGTGTCGCTGCAGTGACACTGGTGGCACCTCAGTGCAAACATGTTTAAGGAAGGACAAAACCATGCCATAGGCACAGGAGTGAGGGAGAAAAAAGACATAAACAGCACTGATAACAGTCCAGTTGGTGAAGAACAAAGAGAAGGCACTGAGGCACCAGGGCACAGATTCCCCTGCTGCCCATGGGTGGAGCAGGTATTTATTCCCCTGCAGCCCAGGAAGATCATCCCACAGCAGATATCTACACTTTAACCTTCCTGATGGAACACTTTTCTCTCCTTCTTTATGTCTTATTGATTTGGGGTTTTGTACATCAACCCTTCATATGTCCATTGTCTCATTTGCTCTTTTATTCGGAAAAGTTTCTCTATTTCAATAACTTGCAAAATTCCTTTCACAAAACTTTTCTTCATAGATCATCAGGAGCATAAAATAATTGCTGAATCTGAGCTGTCTGCGCAACATGCCCAGAAATACTCCTGTTATTTTATCTTTGACAGAATGGAATCAAAATTTAGAATGAAGTCATTGCTAATGAACTGTTAAGTCACCTTAATTTGTATAAAATGTGTAACTTGGTGGTGTAGGATTAGATCACAAGGGGAAAGAAAAAACTGATGACAAGACCAATTATCCACAGTCCTGTGGCTTTTCTGCCCATTCTTCCACTTTCAGGTGTTTTAGTGCAACCACCTTTGATTCATTTCTTGCTTGCTCAGCACTTTTGGTGGAACATGGCAAAATAATGTTTTCCAGAGTGAGGATATGAAACACGATTGTTTTTGTTTCCCATGATTTGTAAGCTCAAAGGGTATTTTATCAATGGCACAGGATATTAATGGGATTTTAACATGCACCTCTCTCATATATCAGTGGGATAATAGAGTCACCAGCAGACTCACAGGATAAATCATTGCAGCTTTAAAGGAAAAGTTAATTCTTTTGTTCACAGAAAGTTGGTTATTCTGTGTATATTTTATATTTGCCCTATCTTTAGGAGCTTTTATGATCTGTCTTGTCAAATTACACTGCAGTCTCTGTCCCTCTTAAATTTCTAGGAACAGAGAAGAAAATTCCTAGACGACCCAAGGAAATTCAAATGCATCAGAATCTGGGTGTGGAAATTATTTTAAAAGCCTTAGGAGGCAATATTTTAAAGCGCTTAAAATGCTAAATCATTAGCAGATTATTAGATAAATACGTATGATAAATATGTGTATAATAATAAAATGTGTATGTGAGTAAATGATGTGACTCCAAGCAGAGCCACCTACATTTGCTATAACTAGATTGGAAAACATCCATGTGAACCCCTTCATTTCATTCTTTCTGACAGAAATTCCATAAGAATTCTCCTATATGTCCTGTTTCTCCCGTGTTTCATATGTAGAGCTACACACCAGTTAAAAGCTGCCTTTGGTTTGGTTTAGCTTATTAATAAAACCCTAAATAATATGTGTTGGTTAGAAATATATTCCTTTACTCCCCAGTGTAAATCATTCCTTTCAAACTGAGCGTTTCCCATGCGAAAAGTTCCTAGAGTGGATTGCAAAGACATTCAGGAATTTATTAATTTTCATAAACAACCTCCTTGGAGCTTTTGGAGGATCTCTGTTCCATTGCAGGGTGTTTGACAATTAGGAAAAGTGCTGCCAGGAAAATCAGGACAAACCACAAGTAATTGACTGTGAGTTTGTCATGGAAGATTTTCAGTGAGATGAGGACAGAGAAAATCAATTTTTTTTAAAAAAGGAATTGTGATGTCCAGCAGAGAGACACAATGGTCCTCATCACAAGACCTCAGAGAACACGAGAATTCAACAATGTGAGTATATTTATATCTCAGATGAAGATGACTCATGGGGACTGTAATGAAAAGACCATCTCACAAAGCCAGGAGGGGAATTACAAGTTGAGAAAGAGGAACATTTTTTTCCACAGGGCAGATTTGAGTCAGAGATGCCTCCCAGAATGTTTTTTATCTCGTTTTCTGAAGAGGAATAATTGCTAATCAGGACAAATAAATCACCAAATCTTCATCAGAATGATATAGCTAATTAAATAAACAGAAAAGCTATTTCTTTGAGAAGAATTTTCCCCCAGCAAAAGTTGCAGCCAGCTTGTCTCAGCATGAGAAGAGCATTTTGATATCAATATCAAAAGCTGTAGATGTGCAGATCAAGAGGGCATTTTCCCTGTGGATCACAAGGGTTGAAGTCTCAGTCCCAAATTTGTTGCTTCCTTTTATTTTTTGTTCTATTAAAATTTCCAGTTTTCACATTTTCCAATGTGAAATTTTCAAGGGATCTTAGCCTAAGGAATCATTCAATAATCAAGGAACATGAGAGACCTACATTAAGGAATAGAAGTTGGTTGAGTAAAAGATGGGAAAGGGATCTTCCCAAGGAACAAGTTATGAACTTAAACCCAGTTGGTGCCATAAATAGTTGGATTTTTTCTAACTTGGAAAATTTCCCCAACTTCTTGGTAATAAGTTTTAGCAAATTTATTATGAATTCTAAAGTCTTACAATATCAAATATAAGAATATTCTCTAGTTCCTGCCACTCATATTTTGATTCCAAAGTTCCACATGGAGCTCCACAGGCTCAGTTTGGGGTTCCCACAATTTAATGAGTTCAATTATTGCTGGTTTAAAGTCATTAAAAAGGAAGTATTTTTGTTAGGAACCGCATAAAGGGAATCTGAAGCACAGAGAAAGGCCCTGACTTCCCACCTATTTACTCACTTCACATCTTTCTCACCCAAAGCTAAATCAGATGACACCTTTATTTATATATGTACTTATTTATTATGTAGAAAAATAAGTGTACCCACATCATTTGTGGACTGGAGCAACCTGCCAGTGAAACATGGCATTTATTGACTGAAATGAATTTCCAGGCATCCATAGGGTATGTTTGGAATAACCTTTCCATGGTGGGAAAGTATATTCTGATAATCAGAACGGCTGAAAATATCCATTTTTCCTCAGATTTTTAGTTTGAAAATGGAATTTCATTAAAACCTGAAGTTTTTAGGAATTAGGTTGCTGCAACATATGCAACAGGGAAGAATTCAAAAATGTACTTTAATTTGTTTCCTTTCACTAATTTGGTAATAAAAACCATCTGTCTGTCTCAGCTTTCTTTTAGATCACTCATCAATATGAAAATGTAGATTTTATCAGGCTGTGTTTGCAGATGATACATGGCATTATGTAGCATTTGGTCTCAAAATTTTGACATTATATATGTATACATGAAAAAGCTGAAATATTCTAAACCCCCTATTTGTCATTTTGTGTAATGTGATGTTTGACGGCACTGAAGCAATTAGAGTGGAAAAAAAATCAGATTTTGGTTTTCAAAAGCCTTGACTGGCAGTGTTTCATCTGGAATGAAATCTGTTTTCTAAATACCTTTTAATTGATAATTTTTCTAGCTTCAAATATCTCCCCAGCTTTCACCCTATTTTGTTCCATACAAGTTTTATTGGTTAGATTTTCCAGGTCTGATAAATTTGGAGGGTTTATTTTCTTTGTTGCAGTAAAGGTGGAGCTCATCCTCACAATTTTCTTGCCACCTCTCCCCACGTTCCCACAACCAGAATAAATATCTTTATTCCCAAGATAAAGCACTACTATTAAAATAAAAAGTCCTATTTCACTTTTTCTCTCTTATAAACCTGCTATTACCTCAATCATCAAGGAAAGTCAAATTTGAATATTTCCTGAGCCAGCTGACACATTTTCTTTGGGCTGCAGGTACAGCTGGGATTCTTTTTTAATGGATATTTTAAATGGATATTTTTAATGGATATTTTTAATGGATATTTTAGGCCGTGTCCTAAATCTCTTAATTGGACCAGATTTGCAACTCCTGGCTCTGCTTTCAAGTCTGGTTTTGGGGAAAAGGGGAATGAAATATCCTTGTCTTCTCGCATCTGTAAGATCTGAAACCAAATTCCCCTTCCCCTTGCTCTAGGCCCTAATATTGATTCCTAATTTGGACTTTAAATTCACTTTACAGTCAGGACTCACATCAGCCAGGATCAAATGGTGTGAAGCTGCTTTATTTTCCCTGGGATGAAACTGTCACTGAGCAGAACTGCAGGGGGAATTTCCAACTCCATCTGCTTGGATATCACATTCCTGGCAATTAGGGAAAAGATGGTCATGGGAAGAGCGTGAAGAGAAACGAATGACTTTATGATTTTCAGAACTAGTAGCAGAAGACAAAAAAATTCCAAAGCTACCTCCCTTTTCTTTTAAATTACAATTTATTTTAAATCATAATTTACTTAAAATTATAATTTATTTAAAACATTATTTATTTTAAATTGCTATTTAAATTTATAATTTATTTTAAATTACTATTTAATTTATTAATTACTTATAGTGGGAAAAATCAAGAAGTTCATGGAAACTGTCAGTCCTGATAAACAGGGCTTTGTTTTTTCCCACAAGGCAAAATGATTTAGATGTGGAGGAAGAGTCTGCAATTCCAAGTTCTTGGGGAAGGAGAGTTGGGCATATTCTAGAAAATTAAACTTTTGACATATCTGTCAGTGCATCTTTCTGTAATTGTAGCTGTGTTGGAAACCAAATCAATTATACACACACAAATAAATTAATATAGTTATCTAGATTTCAGAACCTGGCTTTATGTCCAATAACTTTGCACAGAAATCAGAGCAGCAATGCAGAAAAAAATAATTAAAATGATTGTTTCATTAGAAGTTTCAGTGTGAAGAACACAGAACATCCTGAACCTGCTGCAATCAACTATGACATCTAATTAAGAAACTGAAACAGCTGAATAAACTCAGAATGTTCCTCATTATTGTTTTAACTATCCCACTCCCCCTTGAAATATGGTTCCATGGACTCAGATTTAAGTCAAGTTGTGTTTCATATTTTTTGATAATAAACTCATCAGGCATTTTGATGAGCAGCTGGACTTGTTTTTACAAATAGGTCCCAATTCTAATCCCAAACTGACTCATTTCTATGAAATTGTGTCCAGTGACAGGACAAGGGACAAGGAGCAGGAACAGAACCCCAGGAGTTCACTCGGGTTACGGCGGATGGAGCTCAAACACCAGGATTTGCTTCCTATGGGACAAACAGCAACGTGCCATTGGCCTCAGCCTGCCAAGCTGGCACTAAAACCTCATCACAGGCTTGGAGTTGAGCTTGACCTAAAGCCATGGGGGTCCTGGAAGGGTGAAGTTGTGTTGTATCAATGTGAGCAAGACAGAGAACAGAAACAAATCATGGAACCATAGAATGGGTTGGAAGGGACCTTAAAGCCCATCCAGTGCCCCCCCTGCCATGGGCAGGGACACCTCCCACTATCCCAGGTGGATCCAACCTGGCCTTGGACACTTCCAGGGATCCAGGGGCAGCCACAGCTTCTCTGGGCACCCTGTGCCAGGGCCTGCCCACCCTCCCAGCCAGGAATTCCTTCCCAATATCCCATCTCTCCCTGCCCTCTGGCAGTGGGAAGCCATTCCCTGTGTCCTGTCCCTCCAGCCCTTGGAAATAATGTCTCCATATTTCCTGTGGCTCCTTCAGCTCCTGGAAGGCCACAATGAGGTCACCCCAAAGCTTCTCTTCTCCAGCTGAAGAATCCCAACTCTCCAATCCTTTCCTCACAGCAGAGGTGCCCCTTCCATCTAATAAATATTTAATTTAAAATAAGTTAAATGTTATTTACAGGTTCTTAGAATATTCTATTCCACTGAGGATACAAGGCTATTATTTAGGAAACTAAACATTTTTCTAGCATGGAACAATATTTGTCTTAATTAAGGGCTGCATCAATCACAGTCAATTTTGCAACTTCTTGATACTTTAAATCATAATGTTTAATTTGTGAAGTTGGTTTTCCAGTCCACTGCAGAGTAGGACTGGAATGTTATACTTTCAGTCTTTCGTGTCTACCTTTTGAGCCTTATTTTAATTTATTGAAGTGTTGGGTGAGGTTGTCAGTCCCATCTTCCTTTCTTTGTAATAAGGATCTTCATATACATTCATTTTCAGTTATTGCTTCCATCTAAATAAAATATCTGTAGAAAATCCCCCAGCACTAATTAATTGTTTGTACTCCTATTTTCTTACTTTTTTTCCTCCTTTGAATGATTCACCACATTTCAAGGCAAGTCACTGGAAAATTTTACTGTTTTTCAGTGAATATTTTATAAAAATATAATTTTTTTCAGATAAATTTATCATTAAAAATGCTTAACCTAAGGCTTCAGTTTTGCACTTGAATTGCTTTATTTTTCTCTCTTACATTAGAGCAACATCTTTTGGCACTTAAACAACATCTTATTCTGAGAGCTTTATTCACCACTGATTGTCTTACTTGTGCAATAGAGAGATTTTGAATAAAAGGTTTCTGTTGCAGACAAACAGTTTTGCTTTGTTGACAGCATTTTGAATTTTAAAATATGTACCCAATTCCTTCTTTCTACTTTGAAAGTAGAGACAGGAGAGAGATTTCATCAGGAATTTGTAGAAGGGGAGTTTTGATGCTCATGGCAAGAGGCTTGAAATTCATACAAAATCTCACTGTGTAACATTTTCATTGGGCGAATGGTCAGATCCTAAGGGCATTAAATCTTGGGTTTTTTCATTGATATAAATTCAGATCAGGGATTTCAACTCTTTTCCTTCTACAAATATAAATCTTTTGGACTGGAAGGAGGGGCAGGAATGGCCTGCAGACATAAAAGGGTAGCAGAGAGGTTTTATTTAATACAGAAAATAAATAAAAAGACCCAACTTACCTGTGGCTGAGGTATGTGGCTGGTAAGACAAACAAATCAGCACCTTCCACACTTTTTCTTTGGGAAAACAATTCTCAGGAATCACCTTCTCCAGGCTGCAGAAAACAAGCGTCCATGGCACCACTGGGAGCTCCAGGGAAGCTCCAGGGAGCCCCTGGCACCTCTCCCTGGTGCTGGGGACAGAAATGATTTCCCTGAGGGAGCTGGAGCTGCTCAGCCATGAGGAGGAGGAGGGAGAGGAGGTGGCAGGACTGTGGGACACAGGGAGGTTCAGGAATATCTGCAAGGTCTTCATGGAGTTGGAATGTCGTGCTGTGGGTGAGGATGGGCAGGCAAAGGCTCTGCTCAGAGGGCTGGAGTCAGGATGGAAGGTGACAGGCCAGATTTTCTTCTCCAAGTCCTCTGCTGCAATTAAAGTACATCTCTGGTGTTCTGGGAACTGGCAAGGAGGAACAAAGTCCCTCAGAGAAGCTCCCAGAGGCAGGTGGCTCTGTGTGGTCCCTGAGGGATGGTCTTTCTCTATGCCTTTGGTTGCTGAGCTCCCAGACATCAGAGCTGGGGAGGAAGGAAGGCAAATATGCCCCCAGGCACAGGGGGGACTCTTGGGGAAGGGTCTGGGCAGGATGGGCTGCACTGGATGATCCCTGTGGCCCCTTCCAACTCAGCATCTCCTGGGATTCTGTGAAAACTCAACAAACTTTCCTTCTGTTCTGAGGAACTTCTTTCCTGTCCCTCCCATCCCACTTTTGGATTGTCTCCTTCACAGGATGTTTGAGTTTCAGATGGTTCCTAGTGCTTGGCTCCTGTTCCCACACTCTGTAATTCCCAGTCCTGCTTTGTGCAGTTTCCCAGACCCATGTTCCTCAGCTCTTTGTTTTCTCTTTCCAGTTTCCATTTCCTTTTAGAATCACAGGGTAGAACCACAGCACCATGAAGGCTGGAAAAGAACTTTAAGCTCATCATGTCCAGCACCACCACAGCCACCACTGACCCATGTCCTCGAGTGCCACATTCACATGGGTTTTTAACACTTCAGGGATGGGGACTCCAGAACTGCCCTGGGCAGCCCATGCCAATGCTTTGCCTTCCTGTGAGAAATTTTGTCGTGGTATCTAAATTGGTGCAACTTGAGGTCATTTCCTTTGGTGCTGTCTCATGTTTTCAATGCAACCCAGCAAGGGATCTGGTTCTAATTCTGGGCTTCTCTTCTGTAATTTTAGGCTGTTTGTTGTTGTCCTCCAATTACTGCAGATTGGAACAAGAGATCTGATGACAATCCAACACCAAACCCAACAGCCCAGGCCTGGACTCAGGCACAGTTGGCATCATGGATGGTTGAGACCATTTTCTGCTGATGACAACAATATATTTACTGGGCCAGCAGGTCAAAAATATGCCCAGATTTTCTCCACCACTCCTGCTGCAGCTCCAAACAAGCTGCTATTACTCTAGTAATTATTATTATGAGCTAATATTTTTAATCCTGCTTTATATGATTTTATGTTTAGGAGTGAAATCATCCTCTGCCTTGGTGTACCCCGAGTACAGTCCCAGGCAGCAGCTATTGTGTCTTTTAGCTCCCAGGGGTGTCCTTATCTGCCCAACCACTGTGCCTTCCACCTGCTGGGCTTCTCAATTATTTTCTTTCATGTTGCTGTGGAAAAGGGCAACATCTACTAATTCACTTAACTATGTATGTCCTGGAATTAGCCAGAAGCAGAAGTCTTGCCTGCAAAAAAAAAAGATTCCTTCCTTCTGTTATTCATGCTTTTTACCCCCTAGAGATGTATAGAACTCAGAATAAAGGGCACAATTATTATGTAAAAAATGGATATTTCCAGTAGCAAAAAAATTCAGTTGGTTGGGTGTTGTTCTTTTTTTTATTCTCCTTTTCTAGTGGGTTCCAGCACTAGTGATTATGAGAAAATAAAGAATAAAAAAACCCTCTGAAACAACAAACCAACAAAAAGATCCCAACTATATATTTAAGCATGGTAAATAGAGCTGAACAAAAGTATGTGTGAAATGCACTGATTAAAGGACTTCACACATAGTTATCACCAGTGAAGGAAGAGCTGCTGAGCACAGATGATGTGTTATTCCCCAAACAAATCATTTCAAATATGAGGTTGTTTTGTAATCTGCTTTGCTTTTTCCTCAAGAAGCAAATTGCCACTTCTGTTAAAGCACAGGAACAGTTTTCTGGCCAAAAAAAAAAAAAAATAATAATCACAGAAGATTTGCCATTCATTTATTCCTAAAAACTCTGCCCTGAAGCTCTTCATGAAAAAAGGGGTCAAAGATTAAGCTCTTGAACTGTTGAAACCCTGAGAGGAGCTTTCTTTCAATTTGCTTGAAGAAAAACTTTCAACGTAGTTCCTTACTGAATTTAAAGGAAAGAATAAGAGTTTCTGACTTTTAAGGAAATTCTTCTACCTTTGTTTTACTTCCTTCAGAAAATTTGGGTTAATTTTCTACTTGGAGTCTCAGCAGAGTTTTGGGACTGAAAATTCCCGAATAATTTCCAAATTTCTGTCATCCCAGAAGAAAATAGCCAGTTTGGACTTGGAAAAAACATAAGTGTTTGTAACTGAAACTCTGATCCTGAGCAAGAGAGGCTTTAATTCACAAATCCCCCTAGAAAGGTCAATTTGAGAAGTGAAAAAAATATTTATTTTGACTTTCCTAACTGAATTGGGGTGTCCCCACTGGTGTCTCATGGCTGGTTGTGCAATGTGGGGGCTCCCAAAAAGCTGCTTCTGCTGAGCTTCAGCCCTCAGAGCTTCAGTCCTTGGGGGGGTGAATTTTCTAACTGGAGCACTCAACTTTCTGATCAGTGTTTTCCGACTAAAAAAGGCAATGAGGACTTGAAGAGATGCAGGAACTCTGTGGTTAATCCCGCCTGGTTTGGCACCACTTAGTGTCCAACATTTTCTGGGAATGCATCGGGATTGCAGGAAACACATTTAGGAAATGTAATTAGAAAATTACTTCCCAATTCTAGTGGTAGAACAGCTCTTAATTTAATAAGAATTATTCTAATTTGCTGCAACAATAAGACAATATTCTATCTTGGTGTTACTTAGAATATTGTGGGAAAAAATATGAGGATGTAGAAACCCCCATATGAGAAATCCCCAATGAGATTAGAACAAGAAAACAATGGAAGACACACTGAAATGTTCTATTTTTCCCTGTAACTATACACAACTCATGTCTTGTTTGGAATAAACCCCCCAAAAATATTGAAATGGATCTTTTTATTAGACTGACATCAGCTATACCATGTAATTTTTGTTTTCTTTAGTCTTCACTGCATCTAGATTTTGAAAACTACAGGCCTATAATGCGGGATTTTAATAAATCCTATTTTCAAGAAAAAGAATGTCATGAAAAAATATATTTTTTCTGTGTTTTAGGGATCCTACTCAAACATATATCTGTTTAATATAATGCAACGAAACCAACTTTTCCTCGAGATGCCTTTTATTTTCTCTTCTGTTCTGTAGCCAACAATCTACACAGGGAAGTTTCCTAATTTCTGATATTTACTGGACTCTTCACCAGGAAGTTCTCAGGAAAAATTTTGTCTCAACATTAAAATATTTTGCTTAGCCAAAAAATTAACCAAAAAGCAGCCAATTTTCTGCTGTCTTCCCCTGTGGTGTCCAATTCTTTTCTGATTGTCTCTTCTTTCTGCTTGTCCTCACATATTCTTGAGTACAGGTTAATCTTTTTCCACAATTTTTAATTTTCTGTGCCCATATTTTTGTCACCTGATACAACTCCATGCTCTCAAGACCTTCAAAAGTTCCCTTTCAACCCCAACTATTCAATGATTCTCTTAAAATCAAGGGGAAAATGTTTTGCATGAGCTCTGATGATCCCACACAATTCTCATCCCCCTTCAATGAACACATTTGGATTTGCCCATTATTTTATCTGTTAATAATTGCAAGCCAGGAGAAATTAATTGAAAGTAGAAGATTGGTACATCAGCTTTTGTACTTGAGCAACACACAGGTCATTAATCTCTTGAGCTACTGCTTTGAGGGTTATAAATGGACAAAGTAATAAAAGTCAGGAATATTGGGCAGAGGTTTCAGCCAGAAAAGTCTTTTCTGGATGATGTTTAAGTTAATTTTGATTTGAATGCTGAAATAAATCCAGCACTGCCACACTTTTTAGGAGATGGATTGGTAGGACATGGCTATTGGAGGAGGATTAGGAGGATTACTAGTTCCTTGGCAAGGGGTTAGAGAGCAAATAAAAAACTAATTAATGAGCATTAATTATCATGCTGCATTGTAGTCAGTGGGTGCATTTACTGAATATAATTTGTGCAGGTTTTCAGGTACTTTGTACCAAATACACAGGAAAAAAAAAAAGAAAAAGGATAAGAGTCTAAGTGCATTAAAAATTCCTGTACCATTAATGCAGCAGGTTTACAGGAGAGGCTTTACAGAGAATTAATTCTTCTGATACAAAGCAAAGACAGGGCTCTTTTATGTCCCCATGTTATCCATCTCAATTTCTACACATATGAAAACCCCACATTTTTAAACATTTTTTATGAGTTCAAAAAGCTCATCTGTCCTCTCGACTAAACCATCCTAAACCCTTAATCAGTTCTTTTTAAGTCCAAATGCATGGATTAATTTTCACTGTCAGTTTGTCAGTGCCTCACTTTCTGCAGAGTAAACCTGCATTAATTTAAAACTCTTGACATTTAGATATTTAAAGAAGGTTGTCTTTACCCTGGATTAAAAAAAAGATAAATTTACGTATTTGGAAATAATAAGATAAATTTATGTGGTTGGAAAATATCTAGATTTTACTTCCTATTTGTTCAAACCAAATCCCAAGGAATATATTTAAAAGACACATGTAATTCTTCAGCTCGTGGAAATAAAAGAAGTCATCTCATTATGTGCCTATTGAGGTTCTGGAAATTAATACTAATCTCTCACTAATGCTGCTAAAATAAAAATGTTTTCATTGAGAGAAAAATTAAAAAAAAAAAAACAAACACAATAGCACTTAAACTGTGGTTACTTGATTGGTCCTGACACCAGGTAAGTGGTTAAACTCTATTTTAACACCCATAAAAATGCCATCTTATTCTTATACTAAAGAGAAAACAGAATAAAAATTCTAATGGAATATATGGCCCAAAGTTGGAAAACATCAAGGAAAATGTTCAGATGATTCCATAGGTTAATTTTTTAACTTTGACATTTGAAGATCCAGCTGAAAAAGTCAGCACTTCCAGTGAGTTAAATATCAACAGTAATTCCATGCAAGGTGAAAGTACACCATAAAAAACCTAAATGTTGAAATAGCTGAGATTTATATATTAAAATAAGTATTACACAAAAAAAACCCCCATCATTGGGTTTTACACTTTAAAATTTCTCTTCCGTCAAGAGTTGGACTCGACGATCTTTGTAGGTCCCTTCCAATTCAGAAAATTCTGGGGTATCTCTGGTATCATCCAGTGACATTTTGGTTGTCTTTGTTTGTTTTAAGTTCAGGGAAATGCCCCTTGAATTTGAAGGTTTCAATGACCACTCCTCACCCCTGACCACATCAGGCTGTTTTATTTTGCATTTTCCGGTGTCTCTGGACGAAATCAAACTCCCTTTTTCTTTCACACGAGTCTGACAGAAATACAAAAAGATTTTCATGGCTGAAATCTGAAAAAGGACTACCAAACCAGTGAAAGGGATGTTGCAGCAGTTAGCAGATTTACGTGGGAAAAGAGAAATAAAGAAAAAAAGAAAACAGAAGAAAGAAGAGCTCCAGAGGATTATTCCTGCTGTTCTGCACTGGCAAATCCTCCAGCCTTGTAAATAGTGACTCAGGTCCCTCTCCCACCTCCCTTTTCCTGAGCATCCTCCAGATTAGGAGGAATCCTAAAGCTTTTGAAGCCACCTGAACAACAGAGCCTTCTAAATCCTATTGGCACGTGTGGCTACAGCAGCATTAGAGCCCAGTTTGTTCCAGTCTCAGTATCACCCTTAAAAATAAGTGTCATAATTTATAATATTTCTTTCAAAGCCTTTTTTTTTATTATTATTATTCTTACTATAATTGACTTTCAAACAGGCAGCGATTGGTTCTGAGGTAAAGAACTGCATTAATAACTCTGCAAAGCTCAGGGTATTTTTAGATACACTGAAAAGGGGTTTTTTGCTCCTTTAGTGGTTGGCAGGGGATGCAGAGCCAAGGAGCAGCTGTGGCCAGCTGTGCCAGCTGTCACACACCTTCCCAAAAAGCACTCAGAAAAGCTGCAGAAATGATATAAAATATTTGTTTCAATATAATGTAACCACTCACCTGAATTGTGTTTTCAATTCCCTCCATTTAATTTGCATTCTAATCCACTTTTGCTCTGAAAAACATTGAAGTGCATTGATTGATGCCCTGAAGGAGCAAGTCCTTGAGCATCCAGTAGGTTTGCTGAGTTCCCACGTGTGAAAATTGTTCTGTGTTTTTCTTGAGAAAGGTAAAAGTTGCAGAACCATGAGGATACATTTCTTTTTCCATAAACTCATAGTATTTTACACCACTGTTTTGCCACACCTCGTTGATGTGTGTCTGTACTCCTGCAGAACAATGCAGACAAAATTATAGAGATACAACACTAAGACCAGAGTGACAGGGAGAAAAAGCTTTATTCCAATAATTGAAAAGGAAATGCCTGTTAGCCTAGACTATGATATACTTAAGAATCTTTGCTATTCCTGCTAAAAAATTGAAATAAATGATCTTGGCTTGTCATCAGACCTTTTCTTTTCTTGGTGGCAGAAATGACAATGAACTAACATTACAGTATTTATTGTATTTCTGCTTTATGTATATATTTTTTTTTGGTTTGGTTTGTTTTTTTTCCCCAAAAAATCAATCCTCACATATTTATTCTTTTTAAGGGGTTGTCATAGGCTTGCATTAGGAAAAAAGGGCTTGCAAGTGAAGGTTTTGGGGAGATTAGGATGAGTCAGGAGTGAGCACCAACAAGCTGTTGTGTTACTTGGCAAATCTTTAACAAGTACAGTGTGTTACAAATACAGAATCAAAGGATCTTTCCCAAGTGGGCTCTTCTCTGGATTGGAATTGTCTTTTACTAGTGGTAAAAGGAAGGTGGAGCCAGGGGGGGGTCGGGCTCTGCTCCCAGGGAACAAGGGGCAGGAGGAGAGGGAACGGCCTCAGGCTGGGCCAGGGGAGGGGCAGGTTGGACACCAGCAGGAATTTCTCCCTGGAAAGGGGGGTCAGGCCTTGGCAGGGGCTGCCCAGGGAGGGTTGCAGTGCCCATCCCTGCAGTGTCCAAGGAAGGGCTGGATGTGACACTCAGGGACAAGGTGGGGATGGGGCACAGCTTGGACTCCAGGGGCTGGGAGGGCTTTTCCAACCTTAACAATTCTGGGATTCTGATTCTGTCATTTATTTGGTTTTGATTTTTTTACCAGGGCCAGGATCCAGGGAATGGCTGGAGTTGTGTCAGGGCAGGGGGAGGTTGGAGCTCAGCCCCAGGTTGTGCTTTGCCCACAGGGTGGGTGGGCACTGCCCAGGCTCCCCAGGGCAGTAGGCACAGCCCCAAGGCTGCCAGAGCTCCAGGAGGGCTGGGATGATCCTCTGGGCACAGGGGGGACTCTTGGGGATGGGGCTGGGCAGGGCCAGGGGTTGGACTCCAGGAGCCTTGGGGGTCCCTTCCAGCTCAGCATCTCCTGGGATTTTATGAACCATTATTATCCATTTGTGTAACTATATTAACTAATGACCTGTGTCATGATTAACACTATTTTTCCAGCAGTATTCAAAGGATATATATGAATTTTACTTAAACTTTCCATTGACCCTCCTTGTTTGGAATCTCTCTTACAGCAGTCTGAACACAAAAGATTGTGTCACGTGTTCCCCCTCTAAATAATTCTCCTCATCTTCTGACTGTCCTTGGGACACAACTACCAGAGGAACTTGAAAGTGAGGGGGATTTGTTTAGACTGTAGTTTATTTCATTTTCCCTCACAAAATTATCTACATTTTTTACTTAAGTACAGATACTAAAAAAAGGAGCAATAGCATAAAAACCTCCTGCCATAAACCAGCTTCTTCTTCTTCTTGGAGATGATATTTTTTATTTTTAATTCTGATACAGCAACATTTCTCAGGACTGACTATATCAC
Source organism: Calyptomena viridis (assembly GCA_013390005.1). Lineage (NCBI taxonomy): Eukaryota > Metazoa > Chordata > Aves > Passeriformes > Eurylaimidae > Calyptomena > Calyptomena viridis. Next base: position 6,224 of record WEIV01010660.1, on the reverse strand, counting down.
TGGTGTTTTCAGCTCAGACTGAGGTGGTTTGGTCTAGGAGCAGTGGGATGAACTCTGCCAGCCACTAATGCTCCATTTCTGCCTCTTTGTGTGGTTATTTCAGCAGGAGAATGTGCTAAAGGACCTACTGAAAACAGATGTAACAACAGCAGATGAAGAAATTTTGCCTCGTGTTGGATTTCTGGGGGCAGCTGCTGTTCTACCTTTTAAATGTCTTTAAATCTTTGCCACAGTGGCAAAACAGTCAATTCACTCCTCAATAACAAGCTGGCTGCTCTTGGTGTTACATCTATTTCTCTCCCCATAACAGAGGCTTTCTAGTTTATCCATTAGTTTCACACTAATTTAGATTAAAATCTACAGCATTGAAGGAAAAAAACACGTCCAAACTAAGCACAGAAAATAGAAAAAACTGGAGAGACAATTGCTGCTTGTAGTACCCACCAGATTGCAGTTATTTGGCTGGTTGTCCCTTTGTGGTTTAGTTTTTTATTGAATTAATTTCTACACTCATTTTTTCAGGGTCATTTTCCTGTGACGATGCAATAATGAAGATATCATAATGAAGATATCATAATAATGAAGATATCATTATATGCACATACGTATAATGATAGAATCGGAGTGATTTGGATTCCAAAAGAACTTAAAGATCATGTGGTTCCAACCCCCCTGGTTGATTCCTGAACTTTACTCCCATCAAGTTGCATTTCTAAACCATTTAATATATCCATGTCTCTTCCCTATTACTGGCATTGATTCCTACTAGTCACTGCTAGTGGGTCCATACAAAAGAATGAAAATGCATTTTTTGTACTTAAAGTCTTGCTTTTGCTGCCGGTTCAAGTCAGGCTGAGCAGGGCTGTGCCTGGAGTGGCAGCTCCCAGGGGCAGGGAACAGGAGCAGCACTTCAAAAAAGACAGGAAAAGTGGGTGATGCCTTTAGTGCATGAAGGGTAGGGAGAAAATTCATTTGTGATAAGAGGTGGAATCCCAATGAAGGGAAATCAATTTGAAGAGACGCTTCAGGAGGCAGGAGAGAAACAAGATGTGATTCAGAGGGACATGGCCTTGATGGTCTCCACTCCAGCAACCCTTCTGAATTCCCCCTTACACAGCAACCTGCTTTTCCCATCTGCCTCAGGAGCCTCCAGCTGTCTGTGCTAACACTGGAATTAAATCACTAATTCCCCACCACACTGGCACAAAATGCATAAAAAACATTAATTGTGCAACAATAGAGTGTGATATTGCATATTTCTGCTTATACTTTCATTTGATTTTTTTCAACATGTCCATAATATCTCAATGGATTTCTTGCTTTCTGCTTGTGTCTCCACCACAGGTGTTGGATACATTTGGAGCCCACTGGGAATGTGGTGGCTGGAAGCCTAAACCATTTTCAAAGCAATGTCAAGGTATCAGGAGATTTCTGAGCCCTAAATTAATAATTAATAATCTGGCTAAATTAATAATCTGGCTGACCATTGGCCAGAGGTGTGGGATCCCATTTCCCTTATCATCATTTCCTGTGGTGTGAGTTAGAAAACAAAGCAAAAAGTCACTTTTTTTTAAGCTTTTCAAGAACTTACAGGATTAATATACTCCCTGAATGAGAATAATGCATTTTTAAACGACATTCAATGGAATTGGCTTTGGGTGAGAAATACAAATATGTTTTGTGTAATTAAAATTTGTCCAAATATCTTTAATTGCTTTCTTTGATCTAAATAAATAAGTGTTTGTTTAAATCATGTGGAAAGGCCTTTCTAAAGCCGGAGGAAACTATTAATTTTGCATTTCAGGTAATTAAAACTTGCTTGAGCAAAACTATGCTGATCTGACACATATTGGACAAAGGTAAAAACCTGTTTAATATACCAAAACACATGAGATTCTCTTTATTCTTTGCTTAACTTAGATTTTAATGGGGAGCTTGTCATTGATACAAATGACATAGAAAACTTACCTATTCCAGTAGAGAACTGTAGCCATGTCTTACAGGCCACAGAGAACTAAAGGATAAACTGGCAGACTTGGATATATTTTCTATAATAAGAGGACTTTTCAAGTCTTTTTGTAAAACTTTGGGGATGCATTATTTTTTATCTAGAAATATTAAAATGGATAATAAAAATCAAAGTGTAATCTTTAATTTTCATGAACCTAAAAAGTCCAGTTTTGCTTAATGTCCTCACAATTTGTTTAATATCAAGATTTCATGTACAAACAACGGCAAACAAACATAAATTATCATTTAATTTGTCTTGCGGGTTGATGGTTGTCCAAGGCATGTAGAGGTTGAACACAGTAAATATGGGCAGATATTCCTGTGGCTGTTTGTGGGGTTTAGATGTTGAGGTGTTGGGAATGAGGGAATTCTGTGAGAGGATTCCCTGGACATCCAAGAGCCAGCCAAGGGCAACCTCCACCAGAACCACTGGCATCAACCTTCCAAAGAAGGGAAACCGGGAGTGGGTGTTGCTGCTGCTTTGTTCTTTAAAAATAGAGAGGAAGAATTATGTGTAAAAGATCTTTCTCTGACACTGCAGCATTTTCACATTTGAATTTTCTACTTAACATTTTATTTGAGGATAAAGTGTAAAAGTGACAAAGACAATCAAAGTGAAATAGCACTTAGGGCTGTTAGGGAAATTTTATTGCTGGAAGGAGAGAGACCCTCAGATTTGTAAATAATTGCAGCTCCTTTGACAGCCACTGATTGTTCCTGAAAACTTTATAGGGATTAAGAAGTAATTTGTCTTGCTTCCATTGGAAGTGCTTTGCAGCCATGAATAGGTTATATACTTTCTGTGAAGGATTTAGGCCTGTTCGTGGACTTTCTTTCTTTCTTTTGCTTTGCTCACTGTTTTTAACTCTACTGACTTGAAAACAAAGTAGATAAATAATGGAATCATGGAATATTTTGGGTCAAAAGGGACTTTAAAGCCTTTCACATTCCATCCCCTGCCATGGGCAGGGACACCTTCCACTAGATCAGGTTGCTCCAACCTGGCCTTGGACCCTTCCAGGGAAGGGAAAATAAATATTCGTGGTAGATGAGTTTGCAGAATTCTGAAATATTATTAAACTCTGTTTACCAGAACCTCCCTAACCCTAATTAAACCTTACCATTATTGTTATAAAAAAATCCTTGATTTTCTGATTTAAGCCAGGACTTCCACTGTAAATTTTCCCTCCCCTCTCATGTCACCTGAGAACTTTTCTCTGTGCACAAGAGTAACTTTGGGCAACTTCAGGTCACCTTTCTCCACCAAGTAAAACACATCCCAGTCCTGTGCTAATCCCATTAAGGAATTGTGTTCCATGGAAATCCCATTCAAAGAAATCCTATTCACAGAATCAACCAGGTTGGAAAAGGCCTGTGAGTTTTTTGAGAATGAAGTGTATGAGAAAAGGGAACAAAGGCCAGATTCCACACAGCTGAAATAAAAAGAATTCCAGTTTATTTTAGTGGAATATAAGTATTGGATCATTCCCTAATTATCTAAGGGGGCATTGATTAATTACTGAAAGAATTCCTGCCATCATTACATGCAGAAGGAATGGAGTGAGATCCTTGCCGAACCAGTCACCCTTTGTTCCTGCTATCCCAAACCCATCTGAGAGGAATAACCAGCAGGAAAATGAAGGAATAGACCTCCAGAGTGATGCAACCACGATCTGGGAATTTTTTTCCCATGAGGAATAGATGATTAGATGGTTCCTGTTCTGTCTTTGAGGTAGGAGCTCCAGAGCTGACCAAGTGCAAGGCTTTTCAAATATTTGGCACTAGAATATAAAGTTTTTACCGCCATAAATTCAGACCCAGCCCCAGTTCTGCTGCCTCCAAAGGGAATTGCAGACTTGTCTGCACATTCTTTTTATAGTAGCAGAACGTGTGAATAATGGCAGCACGTCCTAAAGACAAGCAGCATAAATTGTCTAGAAGAGAAACGAGATATTGGTACAGTGATGCAGGTTGGAGAATCCAGAGAACTTTCTGCAATTTGTTGGAGAAAAGATTCAGAAGTGATGGATGTCCTGTAATTACTGGGATGAATGGAAAATACATTTTGCAGGTGTATCCACCACTTATCTGATGACAGTCCTAGATCTCACTTGGAAGTTTCACTGATTTAATGGTTTGTGGACCAGCAGCTCTCACCCTTGAAAGAACATCTGTTGGCAAAGTGCTCATATTTTTACACTCACTTTGATGCTTATTTCATTATAACACTTTCCAGTTCCTAGATTTGGTAGAATTGCTCCAATGGAAGCACTGGACACTCACAGATGCTTTCATCAAAATATTTAAAATATTCACATGCTTTTACTTTGCAAGGTTATTATCAGGCATTTTATAGCTTTTATAAGAAAATGCCTGGTGCTGCACCTAAGAAATTTTTGCACATTCAGGGTTTTTTTCCACATCAGTTGCTACTTTAAAAACTACTTTGAAATCACAGAATGGTTTGGGTTGGAAGTGACCTTAAAAATCAACTCATTCCAAGCCCCTGCCATGGACAGGGACACCTTCCACTAGACTTAAAGGAGAATAACATGACAAAATTCCTGAACAGTTGAGGCTGTTAAAGACAGCTGGAGATTGTCTGGTCCAAACCCCTTTCCTTAAAGCAACATCAAATAAAGTCCTTTGCTGGACTCACCCTGGAAAATCCATGTCCCTTCCATCTTCAGAGTCCAGCACTGCAAACATCACTCCAGCCGTGTGCTCTGGAGAGTGGAATTGACACTTCCCTTGACCTCCTGACCGTGCTTTTCCAAACAAAGCCAGAAGGCTGCTGGCTGCCTTTGGGCACGTTGCTGGCCAATGTCCAGCCTTGGTGTTCACAAGGACCCCCAGGTCCTTCTCTGCAAAGTACTTCCAGCCATGTGGTCCCCAGGATGGACTAGAGCATGGATTTATCCCTCCTCAGGGGTAGAACTTAGCCTTTCCCTCTGTTGAATTTCAGGAGATTCCTGTCAGAATTCCTGCAAACGTGAGGAGCTCACCTACTTCTTCCCAATCAAGCAGTCTGTAGCAATGTCACCACAATCATGGAACACGGAATCATAGAGCCCTTCCACTACCCCAGGTTGCTCCAAGCCCTGTCCAACCTGGCCTGGAATACTTAATATTGCCCATGTTGGTTTGTTCTCTACTGCACGCTCTGAGCTGGCTCATCCACTGCTCCAAGGCACAGCTCCATGCATTCCCTTGCCTTCCCCACAGACCTCCATCCATCCAGTGCAATGTTCCCACCACACTTTGATTTTCCCAAGGGGATTGTAGTCCTACAATTTCACACAGACCTGCAGTTTCTCCTCTTTTCTCCTCATGCTGCAAGAAGGGCCTTTGAGAGAAGCAGTGAGTCACACTGATTTCCCAGTTTAAAGGTCTCCTTTCCAGATGGGCCGAGCTTTTGGCAAAGGCATCTTTGTCCCACTTTGTCAGGTGGATCCCGTGTTTCACATGCACTTGTCAGTCTTCAAAGATTGCTGCAGGGTCACAGAAACCAGAACAGTTTCCACCACCAGCTCTGCAAAGACCTGACCTCTAGAGCTGTCCAGCCCCCTCAAGCACATCCCTCTTGTTCTCAAGAGCAGGGAGACACCACCCTGTTTGTGACAATCACCTGATATTCAAATCAAAAAAGTTGAATTAAGTTGAAAATAAAAATTTCCATTTAATGTTTCTGAGACCTTATTACCCATTTCTTTTTGTTTTTTCCCCAAGTACATTGGGATTTAGACATTGGTGTGGCAGATGGTGGGGGTTTGGAAGTTCCATTTCTGTAAAAGATCAATGGGCTGAGAGGCTCTTGGGTTTTTACAATACCTGAGCCTCAGGACAGTCCTCCTAAACTCCTGCTTTGTGGCTGTCAAGGATAGTGCCATCACCAGTGGTGTTCCAGATCTGGAGCAACCGTCTCCCCTGGTTATTGTGTAAGATCCTTTTTCAGGCTGCACAACACATCGAAGGACAGTGACTCTGTAATAATTATAGGCTCTGATTCCTGCTCTGGCCATGAGGGCCCTGGTTCCCCACTGTTGTTAACTGGACATGCTGCCTTGATCTCATACTTTCTCCTCTGCACGGCGGCGATGGCTGCTGGGGTTGGCTGCTCTGGCCTTTCTGCAGGGGTGGCTGCAGGCTGAGGGCACATGACAGCCCTGGGTGTTGCTGTGCCGTCCTTCTCTCCCTCTCCTTGGGGGTGTTGC
>WEIV01010655.1:7541-18160 GCA_013390005.1 Calyptomena viridis | reverse complement strand
TCAGAGCAACTCCCCACAAATTTACAGATAAGAAAATTCATAAATATTTTCAGAATGTGTATCCTTCAGAATACAAATCCAAGNAAACAATGGAAATACCAACCAACCAAAAACAAAGAAACAAAAGGAAAAAACAAAAGCAACCCAAAACCATCAAAATTGTCCTGTGATCTGGCACATTTTGAAAGTGAACAGGAATATAATTTGTAATTGAGCTTGATTTGGATATGCACAACAGGGCAAGAGTAATTCTTGTGACCAAGCTTTAAATATAGTCTGGATATTGTTTATCTATCAGTTGACTGAAATCAGTTGTAGACTTTGAAAGGAGGAAATGTTACTCTTGGAAAAAGAGAAAAATACCAACATTAAATATGACTTTATATAGAAAATAGGATTTGAGCTCCTTTGTTTATGCTCTAAGTAAATAAATTTAGTATGGTATTCTGTTGCTGACCAGCCCTGTATTTGAGGTAAATAAATAAGATTTTTTTAAATGACAGTGAGCAGCTGCTTGGCTATCACCGAGATAGATATGGGGAGAAAACTTGGTATTTTATTTTCAAGTTATGTTACTCACTTTCTTTGAAGTTCACTTTTTAAAGTTTACATACAGGTATTCTGCACTTGGGTTTCATAAAATATTTTTTTAAATTTCGTTCTTGATTGAAGATTGGCAGCAGTAGTAATCAACCTTCCTTCTAATAGTTGTTCCTTAAACAGAAGAGGGGAGGGGTTGGAAGCATCTACTACCAGTTATCTTTATTTTTCTGTGTAGTACTTTGTGTCCTCATTGTTACCAAAATCTGTTTTATTCAACCTTGAGTTATCAATAAGATGTGGACAGAGCACTGGAAGACATTTTTCTTCACCTCATTCGTGCCTGCATGTGAAATGTGGAGAACAGATGTGATCCAGATATTGAAAGTTATTTGAGCCTCTCTTTGAAAGACTGCACCACACTGCTTTCCACTTTGCTCTACGGCATACTTTGAGTCTTTCTAAGCATGAAGAACCCAGCTGACAGTTCTGAACCCAGCAGGTCAGAAGCTAGAAAACTTTTCTGCTACTGCTTGTAGTTGTCTCTGTATTGCAGCTGCTTTTTATCAGGAGAGGGCTGCAGCTAAGAGCTCTTAATCTCAATTTTCCTCTGAGGGTTTTTCTAGGTGGCCAGGTGTTGACCATTCGTATCTTCCACTTGGGAGCTGCCTTCTTAAGAGCTATAGTTGGTTTGTTGAAGAGTAGATGTAGTCCTTTTGTGTACTTTTTGTTGTACAGTATTGTGTTTCATGATTGAGATCTTGTTAGCAAACATAAGAGCTAGACTTCTGTGTGGTAGATGATGGTCTGAATCATTACAGACACAAAACCTGATTTATGATAAAATTGGGCAGCAGCTTGTAATGGGGAGCTGATTAAAACTTAAAGCAAAGTACAGTAGATTCAACTCTCAATGCTCCAATGAATTTTAGAAACATAAACTAGATCTTTCCAGCAGCTCCTTGATTTGTAGTGAACCCAAACCAATTAGTATGTATCCATACTGGATATTTTGTAGTTTTTAGACTTTCCTTAATAAATATGAGTCCTCCCTTAGGAGAAAGATCCCTCTATAAACAATAAGTTAATATTGCAAATTTATTCTTCAATCTAATACACTTCCAGTCTGGTCAACATCTTATGCTTTTATGTTTTTAAAGTGCAAGAATGCAAAGCAGAATGAAAGAAGGAAGAGGAAATCCTGTGCATGGGCAGGGTGGAGTGTCATCCCTTCTTTGACTGGATTCTCTTAAGTTAAATAGGAGGAAAAAGAAAAGTGAAAAGGAGTAGTAATAAAACATTTACTCTTTTGTCTCTCTTGTTATTTTCAGTGCTAAAGGGGGGAAAATACTTTAGCTGATCGTGTTATATCTTTTCTCTATGTATTACGAAGTGTATTTTTGACTGTACTTTCAGTTAGAGAAGATATCTTGCCTTGGACAAAAAGATACTTTTTTAAAAAATGGCTCTTCTGCTACCTTTAACTGTTTCAACTGATTCAGTAACTAAAAAAGTTAAATGTTTATAGGGTTACAGGTTTGCTACTTCTAACAGCAGGGGAAAGCAGGCTGTGCTCGGTTGGTTAAATTATGACTGCAAAATCTTTATAAGAAAGGAGTAGAATTTCAGGACAGAGGAACAGCTTAAATGTTTGAAATGAGATTGTTTTGAATGGACATTGAAGAAGAGATCATTAACCTCAAAGATAAGGCTTCTAATCACATTTCTGTATGTGTTTATTAGCATGTTGCCACTTATAGGTGCCTTGAGCTTTTTGTCACTTTTCTTTTGTGCCATTGCTTTAACAGCAAGGGTTTTTTCTGTGTGCTAAAGGAGAAGAAAATGCAGTCTGCTGAAACTCCTTAGAGCTGTGGTTATAAATAGAATTGGAAGCAGCAACAAGCTGGGTCCGCTGCCTCTGTAATGGCCCTTTCCAAATACTTTAAAACAAATGATTCATCAAATAAGGAACACTAAAAGAAGAAATCTGCCAATTTGTAGAATTTGACTCCTCCTAATCAGAGCAAGGCAACAGGATGTTGAGTTCCTGCCCTGCACCTGATTAAAGCCAAATGCACTAAGAACAGCTGGGAGTAAGAGGAAGCACCAAGCTCTTCTCAGTTGGGGGTAGGACAGCAAAAGAATTTTTTTAAATCCCTTCCACCTTTGTTGTTCTGTTTTCCTGACTCTTTGACAGATAAGCACTTATTTCCTCTGGTATTTGGACTCCTTAGAAACCACGTCGAATGTACAGAACATAGGAAAAAGCTGCATGTGTATGTGCCTGACCTAGGCAGTCGATTTTGGTCACAATGTTTTCAACATTCCTCATCATCAGGAGAGCCAAATTGCTAACTTTACAGACTTTGGTCATGCAGGTGCCAAATTCTCCAAGTTCTGCCCACCCACCTTCAGCAGGTCTAAAACTATAAGAACAGCATGGAGACCAAGATGCATTTTCCATCTGGATCACTGTGGTAGATCTCACTGCTGTAAGCTCATGCAGAGCCCCTCAATGAAAAAAAATCTTTTTCTTTTCTTTTCTTTTTTTTTTTTTTTTTCATGGAAACACTGAAAAAAAGTGAAACTTTCGTCAATACTTTCTTCCTGTGCTTTAGAAACCATAAAAAACCACAGCTTTTTAAAACTTCAGAGTACACACATGCCCTCAAATAAGTGTTAAGCAGTTATTTTTCCCCATGCAGTTGTAGAATGTGTTGCAGATTACAACCAAGCACAAAAAACAAGCGTCTTGTAGCATATCCTGTAGATACAGTAACAGTTATGCAGTGGTTTATTGCTTAAAATACAGCAATTACTTCAGTGTCAGAAATCTTCCAAGAACCTTAAGACAAAGCTCCTTCTTTAATGTTTCTTGAAGTAACTTCTTATGTGATTACTTCTGGGTTTTTGCACTCATGTCACAACACCACTTTATGTGTGCACAGCTTCCCCTCTGTGCCTTGAGTCAATAGCACAGGCTGTTTGCTCGTGCAGCCCCTGGGTCTGATCCAGCAAGCCATGAGGTCGGGAGCAAGACTTCTCTTGGCTTCCCTAAACTTTGGATCAGGCCTCCTGCTGCTAGCACTGTGTACTGTGGCATCCACCCTTTCTCTGTGGGCATCAGTGCTGCCAGAGGGTCAGAGTAACAACCTTCACTTTAATGCTTCAGAAAAGCAGGCAATTCAGAAAAAAAAATTTTCTTTTTGAAGGTATCCCTGAAACACTTCTTTCCCATCTTGAAATAAAGGAAAATGTGCCTATAAAAGACTCAGTCTGCATAAGCTTTTCTTCTCTCTTTTACTGAAGTTTGCCAAACACTCCATTTCTGTACTTCCCTTTTTGCTTCAGATTTTCAGGGTAATGTTGGTACAGTTTTGTGAGAAATGGTGTTAACACTGTACCTGACACATGAGTACTGAGGCTGTTGCCTGCTTACTATGGCACTGTGAGAATAGCTGCTGCCAAATTTTATGACCTCCAGGGCTGTATATTTAAGATCTTGGTATATGGCAACCAAAACAGTGTGTCTTTACATCAAGCAAAGAAAAGTGATACTTATGTAAACAGTAGGAAAGCCAAGGGTCTCTGTGGATGTTGAGAGAACAAAAGGACACTTCTATGAACTTGTGCCATAAAATACAAACCTCAGGTATTTTATGTTCCTTTTTTGACTTTTCTGGGGGCTGCAGGATTTTGGCTGAGGCTAAAATGGCTTTCACAAGGTATTTCAAGGGAAGAACAGGTAAGCAGGTGTCTGTACTGGACTATTTTGCTACCTTCTCTGTGCAAACAGAGGGCTTTGCCCCTTGGGAGAGTTGAGGTTAGCTCTTTAGCAAACAGGCATTGCTTGAGGCAAATGGGCATGTTTCAGTGTATAGCAGGCATCATTCTACTCTTTATGGCTTTTAGCACCTGTTAGAAAGTGACAAATTGTTCTGGTTTTTTTCCTTTGATCATGTATAGCCTAGCTTGCCTATCAATTTGTAATGTGTTTTCCTAATAGTGCTTAGGAAAGTCTTTATAAATTATTGTTAACACTATATATGACAATACAAGTTGTATTTATATAGACTAAGTTAAAGCACTGGAGCAATTAAACTCCTACTCATCACATAATGTATTTTTCCTGTCTTGTAGTGCCAAAAAAGGGGTGCTTGAATGTAGCAAGAGATGCGCTTATTTTCTCTGAGCTAATGGAACTTGTCTGCTGCTATTTTGGAACACAATCATTATGTATTCTTAGATGTATCTATATTTAAAGCCCGAAGCAGGTGTTGGATGTTGAGACAACTTGTGGAAACTTGTATGTTAGGTTTGATTCCCTCTGCTGCCTTTGGTTCATTTGTGGGAAGAGATTGCTTTCAGGAGAAAATGCTCCAATAGTTAGAGGTTAATTGCCCTTCACTGAAAAATTTTGGAGAAGGATGTGCAAAACAAACCATGACTAAATTTATTAAAGTCTTCCATTAGATTATGTAGTTTAAATGGTTCAGCAGGTATCCTGTATTTTTTGACGTGTGTTATGGTTTGAAAACAGTACTATTATCAACACATTTGTTTTCCAATTTAACTGGGGAAAATGTTGTGAAAAATGTACACATGTAAATGCAAATAAGTATATGTGTCTCTGTAGATTCTCCCTAGGGTTTATTCTACCCTGTAACCCAAAGGTGGTGTGCTGTTGCTCTATGTATAACTATATATATATATATATAAAGCAATAGCTTTAATGCTTTTTGGCCACATTACAAACATTCCAACTTTTACTTCAGTTGTGTTCTCCAGATCCTTTCATGCCAGAGAGATAAAGCCAACAAGGAGAAAACTAATTTTTTATTATTTCACTCCTACAATACTTAGTCTCAAAATGAGCCAAAGGAGTGTTTCTTCTGACTTATTTTCCTTTTCCCAACAAACCCAGATGGCTGTATCTGTTTAGGGGGGTCTTTCCTCCCATTAACTCAGAAAATAAGTGCATCTTATGATGTTTTCAAACACTTTTTTTTTCTCTTTTTGTCTCTTGTGGGGAGTGGTAAATCACTAAACTGTTACAATAAATTTTAGCAAAAATGTATCCTGTGATGTTGGCAGAGACAGAGGAGCAATGAAACTAACATAAATGAAAGGAGGAACTCATCAGTACAAGAGAAAGGTGTCTTGTGCTTGGGAAAACCTTTAATTTGCTTTTAAATTACAGTTAATTTTCTAATGATGTGCTTTCAGTGTATAAAGACCTATTTTCAGTATGTTCTTCTCAGCAAATGAAATTGGAATAGACGTGGCAGAATTGACCTGAACCATAGTAAAACTTTACTTGCTTAAACAGGATTTGGGGTAGATCTAGTGAACATTTTGGTCTTATAAGGCATTGTGACAGACTTCATTAAGTTAAGGAGCTTCAGTCCTGTTCATCTACTTTTCGACCCTAGATGGAGGGGGGTTGTGATGCGAGACAGGAAATAAATACAGGAGTGTAACTTTGTGACACAAGCCTGAGAGGGAGGGTCATCTTGTCTGCTTCATTTAGGAACTTTTTTCCCCCCTGCTTTCATTTTGGATTAATCCAAGTGAGGTCCCTAATTCAATAAAGATGCTGACGAAGGTAAACTGTCTTCGTCATTGTCGCTTAATCTGGCAAATCAGCTCCAGAGGTTTGAAAGTGCATCTGCTTGTGAGTGGATGATTAGTTGATGCCAGCAAAGCCAGAAAGAGAGATTAGTCTGATGGAGCTGTCTTTGCTGGGGTCTTATTTCTGTCAAATTTGGCTTTTTGGGAGGCACAACAAGGACTTAGTTGTGTCTCACAGCTTTTGTGTGGCACTGCAGCAAGGAAAGCTCCAGTGGCTCCAGTGATATACCTTTGACTTCTGCTCAATATCTATGCCATGAGAGGGGTCATGACAATGTGGAAATTGGACTTTCCCTCTGCAGCTGTATAAGTCACTGTTCCTGTGTTGCACACACCTGAGGTTCTGAGCTCAAGGCCCATTTTCTGAGATTTTCCAGGTACCAGTGTAAACCCCTGTCTTTAACACAGCTACGGTGTAGGAAATGCCTTTCAAGATGATCTCCTCTGTACACAAATCTAAAACACAAGTTTCCCAACATACCATTTAATTTAAAAACCACAAGAAAACATTACTTCCAGTTACCTAGTTTCCCTTACAGAAGGCCTAGAAAAATAACACTAGTAGTTTTGTTAACCAGACCTTTCTACTCCCCATAGCCACAACTGGAAAGCTTCATACTTTTTTTTATTATTATTATTTATTTTATATTAATGTGTGTGCCGAGGAATCATTAGCCATCTGTCTGAAAGTTTTCTGGTGTCATCAAAACAAGTACTTATTTGAAATAAGGCAGAATTATAATGTAATGCTAGGACATTTCCTATTTCTTCATTCTCACATACTCCGAGTTGTGAGGTACCCTGTTTTTATCTCTTTATTTACAGATATGTTATAAGGCTTCCAAATAGATTTGTCACTCACAAATCCAGTGTTTTGGAACACAATGAGTGTTTTATTCCTTAGTAACTCCCTATAAACTTTGAGTTACTTTTCAGTTTGCAGACGGAATTGATTGCTGTTTTTAAGTTCTGAAGTTAAATGTTCCAACAAACTAGTTTAATACTTCCTTTGACTGTATTTCACCTTGGTTTGGAAAGATAAGTGCACTGGGTAAGATACAGTTTTTATTCTAGGAAAAGGCACCAGGTCACTCTGATATGAGGCACACAAGAGAGTACAAACATGAAGACCACCAAGGCAGGGGGTCAGTACTACAGAGCCGATGAGCATCTGCTCTGGGTACCTGAGAAGCTCAGTAGCAGCTTAGTGGTCCTGTGGAATCTGATCCACATTGCTTCTGCAGCTTGGTACTTGTTCACATAGCTTCTTGACATGCTGCGGAGTGCAGTGCAATGATTCCTGCCATTTCCTCTCCTCATTCTCCTCTTCCCACGACCAGTATTCCTGCCACCACTGCCAACCTCACCTCTGCCATGAGTTGTAGTTGTACTTGGCCAGGCAGCCTCAGTAGGCACAGCACCTCTGTGGCACACTGCAGGTTTGTGCTGCTCCTCTGGAGATGGTGAGTATGGTTGGAGACAGGCTTGGCAATGCCCAGTGCCCCTGGTTTTGGGAATGTGGAGTAGGGATACCCAAGGTGTGTCTGTGACTGTTCTTCACAATGAAGAGCTAGTTGGAGTCCAGCAGATAGGTGAGCCAAGCTCCATCCTCTGCAGAACTGGATGTTTCTCTCTCTGAAAGCAGTATTTTCCTGCCCTAGACATGACTAAAGTTTGTAAGCTGTATGGTAGAGGCTGCAATGAGTGCTGGATTATACACAGGACAGTGACATGCCAGAAGAACAGTGAAGGTTATACTCTGGCAGGATGCTACTGAGTAGAAATAAGGAGTCATTATTGATTATATAAACTGATATGAGAACACCTCAGGTCTTCTGCTTTCCAGAATACGTTGAAAATAGGAAACAACTCAGAGGAAAGACAGAGGTGATTTTTAGGCTTGGAAAACAGTCTTCTCAGTAAATGACATTAGGAGGCTACTAGAGTTACTTCATTAAAGTGAATGTAAAGGAGCTATTTGATCCTGTTCACACAGGGAGTTAGATGTTTGGTATTACAGGGTGCTTAACCTCACAGGCAATTATGTGGAGATCCAGTGCTGAAAACTAAAGTTAAACAAATTCAAACTGAAGAAGAGGTGCAAATTTTTAAAAGTGAGGACAATTAGCATTTGAGTGGCTTACAAAAGGAAGTGAAAGATTCTCCATTACTTGTAGTCCTTAAATCAAGATTGGATGCTTGCCTAAGTGATATAAATAACTGCTGGCTATTTATACAGCTTGATATAAGAATCACAGACTTAAGTCATATGGCCTGTGTGTGCAGGACTTTATTATACTAAAAATGGAGAATTCAAAGTGGTATTAGCTGTATGTGTGTAATTGTTACTTAAAGAAGATAGTAAATACAAACAAAAAAAATTTGTTCCTTCTCCTTTAGTAAACGTGTTTTCCTTATATTTCTGTATATATCAGTCAGAATAGCTGATGCTTCTTTCAGTTTTTTTATTCACAGACTTAAATAATGCCAGTTATGTTTTTATATGTTTTACTCTGTATGAAATTATGCTGTTATTGGTGTTTAGCTTCCAGATTCTTATGCTAGCACACTTCATATGAAAGGATTTGAATTATAAGCACTGAAATAGTGTTGAAAAACAAAGAACCCAACACAAAACAAACAAGCAAACAAAGAATCTTGTTTCCTTTTGAAATTAAACTAAAAATTAAAATAGTATCTCTTATTTTTATGTTGAAAATCAAAATATAAAGCTGACTCTATATTTCCTTAGATTATTTAGAAAGTCTGAGTTAACTGTGATGTGTATATGTAGTATCTTAGCCTACAGATTTCACATGCATATATCTACATAAAGACAGAAACACATCTTAACACATTTCAACTGAAGGAACAAGGTGGAGATAACCTCGCTTATTTCCTTCTGAAATTGTAAAAAAAAGAACACTTACAGAGGTCTTGGTTTTAAAAACCTATTCTAATAATCCCAGAATTACAAAGACAACTTTAAAATAAAAGAACTAGTCTTGCATTTAAGTTATGGGCAAAGTTATTCCATTTGAAATTTACAAAAACTAACTCTAGCTTTTGTAAAGACAGGCTTTCCAAAAGCACTTTTCCAAGGTTTAGGTGTTTCAGCCATCTGTAGTGGATTACTTTCTCTTACTGTATTTCAGCAGTGGAATGGTGGGAAAGCCTCGGTGACAATGACACTAGTGCATGACACTAGGCATGATTCTTTTTTCGCTTTCTATTTATTTTGGCAATCTTGCAAGAAGAGGGAAGCAGATCTAAATCAGCTACTGCAGCCACAAGTGTGCTGAGTGCACTTTCATGCCTTCTTTTATGTTACATCTTCTGTGAGGTAATAATCAGGTGGGCAATAAAAAGATGATTTGGATCATGCCCAGCTTTTGATGTGTTTTGCTTTCCAAAATGGCTCTATTAGGGGTGGTGGACAAAGTAAAAGCTGGGCAATGGAACTCCAAAAGAGATGAGAAGACACTCTGGCACACAGCTATTGTTTGCAGGACTGCAAGGCGGGTGGTGTTGCTGGACAGATGATTTGAACCAGCGGCTGCTCCACTCACTACCAAACACTTCAGCTAATTCATCACAGGGCTCTTGGGTGCTTGGGTTGTGCAAACTTGAAAGGTTAAGGCAGTAAATAGTTTATTGCCACTGAGGCCCGTTGAACATTGATCACTGTTGAATTCCCTCTGTTTAGATGTAACTTCTTTGAAATATGCTCTGTAGGTTTAGTCTGAGAGCAGGATAATTGCCATGAGGGCTTAAGGTTGGAAAGCAGACACTTCTACAGCCAGAATGCAATAGGCTGCCAAGACAGACTAGTGTGAAACATTACAGCGTTTTATTTTTTTTTAATCTTCAGGACTTGAATGAAGCAACAGGAAAGACTATTTTCTGAGGCATGGAAGGGTGAAGTCATGTGGAGTTTGCCCCTTTCATACCTATTAATAAAACCCTTGCTATAGTCGTGTTACTAACCTCTCTGGGGTTTATGCTCCAATTCAAGGCAGCTAATGGTTCTCCTTAGCCTAGTGTTGAGGAGTTACTTAATCAGCTTGCAATTAAGGTTTTTTTCAGTGCATGCATTGATATGGTGAGGTTACACACTCTCCAGAAAGTACTCCTGCTGCTCGTGTGGCTCTACGTATTTTCCATAGCCCACTTATGTACAGGTTTCTTACTCTCACCACTGCAAAGTTCTGTGTTTCTGAAATGTGGCTGGCACTATCCTGTCAATGCATACTGCTGGTTGTGTGCCCAGCCAGCTTTGTGAGTGTCAAGGTCTGCCAAAACATGATCTAATGACTCCAGGCTTTGGATCCAGATTTATGAATTTCTCTAACTACGGGGGAGGGTGATTGTTTTGGGAGGGCAGATTACAGAAGGAGTTTAAAACTATAGAATGACACCAAGTGTATGTGTCTAAGCTTTTTTGATCA
>WEIV01010653.1:103118-189613 GCA_013390005.1 Calyptomena viridis | reverse complement strand
TGGGCGGCGAGCGGGATGCGGGGCCCCGAGCACCCCCGGGCCGGAGCCTCCTGCCCGCGGAGAGCGTGGGCGCTGTGTCCATGGTGCTGCACCGGAGGGGCCGGGATGCTGCGGAGCTGAGGGGGGTTCCCGCCCCGCAGAGGTGGCGGGGATGGGACGGACGGATCCGCTGCGCGGGGCAGAGCGCGGGACGTCCCCGCCTGAGGGACGAGCGGGACAGGGCAGTGCCGGGCTCACCTGGCTCCGGCCCTTAATGAATGAACGGCTCCTTTTTTTTTTTGTTTTGTTTTAAATTTCTCAATCGCAGAAAGTCGCGGAGCCTTTCTGAGCCTGCAACGACTAAGATGCTGTGTCGAAATGTGTTGTGTCTTGATGGCATGCCTCAGGTTCGCAGGAGTGTTTTGTAATCTTCCTGGTGTCATTTCTCTCCAGGGTATTCTGCAGCTAGAGAGTGCAAGTTCCTGTGGTGTTGTAACTTTGTGACACTGTGTACACACGACAATACCATGCTGACTTAACAGGGATGCATTATTACTATCAGTGATGTAAGGCTGGTATTTATTCCGATTAAAAGCTCAGGAAATTGTCAATTTCTTCAGGTACTGTGGAGTCTAAGTTCGTTTAAATCAGATGGATCAGTTATAATTCTCCTTGAAGTAACTAGGGTTTTGATTAGCCTTGTGTTTCCGACTTGCTGCCCCATCTCTGAACAAGCTTTTGCTGTGGAACGTGATTCCATTTAAAAATGTCTATAAATTTTTTTTTCTGGTACCAATTAGTCTGTAATTTAATAAGTAATTTACCTTTTAAAAGGTTACTATGATTCGTTACTAGTTAACTACCAATTCCCAGCGTTCACCAAGTGACTATGACAAACGATACTCAGCGCTGTCCTTTGAAAATATGTAGTGCTCCCATTAATATCAGAATTTGTTGCATGAAGTCATGTGTTTGACATCATTATTCTCTTTGGCTGTCACAAAAAAAATTGCTGCAAAAATTGCTTAGAGATTTAATTATGAGATTATAAGAAATCACACTTAGCAGTGTGTTAAGACGTGGCAAAACATAAGCATGGACTTGTCAAGGGGAGAGAGAGCTGAAAAAATAGTTGGCATGGACTTTGAGTGATAACCTATCAGAAACATAATTTAAAGGTATTTTTACACAGGCGGCTTTTGAATTTGAATATTCTTAGACATCAGTTTCTTAACTATCTCACTGACTGGTAGTGGCTCAGAGATGATATACTTGTAATCAGCCCTAAGATAATATGTATTTCTTAGGAATGGCTCAATGTCAAATTCCTGGATAACATGATACATTAAACATCAACATTCAGTGAAACTTCCACTACAATATAGAACAGATAAATGATTCTTTTTTCCTGGTTTGTATTTCATATACTGAATTCTCACAAAGTTTACCCAAAAAGTGAAGGTGGTGAAATACTAGAATTTAATGGAAGAACATTGAAGCTATGCCTTTTAACCTTCCTTATGGCACTGATAAAAACACCCACTATCAACACTGCTTCTGAATCTGACTCTCTTGCAGACTTTTATAAATAACCAGAAGTCCATTTCTAAGTCAATAAAATAAATTTAGGCACAGCTTCAATTACTGTCAGTTTAATTTTCTACTTGTAGCAATGCCTGATAAAATGAGTTTTGAAAAAAGTTATATTGTAAAAACAAGGGAAAGTTTAACAGTAGAACAAAAACTCTGTCTTGTACAAAGCGGGACTAAATAATAAAAAGTATTAATACATTTTTTGCCTTGATTGGTGAGGTCCTCTTTAGGTTTTTTTACATATAATCTGCTCAGAATGGAGTTGAACATACTTACTGGCCATTTTCGTAGCCTGATTGTGGATCTCTAGTTGCCTGGGTTTGATATTCAGAATCTGAATTTCTTTTACAAGGTTTTGCACAAGGATTATCCCTGTGTCCTCCTGTGTCATGCAGTAAAACACTTTCCAGTGCAGTTACTCAAGAGAAATTATAATACAATTATAGATTCTCCATGCTAGGTTCTTTTAAAGTCATGGATACAGTACTTTCCATTAGTTGGTGCTTCTAGTTTAATTTTTTAATCACTGATAGGCTTATTAAATTTAGAATGATATTAGATGATGAGTGCCAATTATTCCACATGTATTTCCATAATGATGTATATTTTTTTAACAGCAGGGATCAATTTTTCAGGTACTTTATGTCAAATGTTCTTTGTATGTCAGTTAACTTTTTGTGAAGTAACAAAAGAAAAAGTTAGAAATAGTCCAAAGCAGGAGAACATTGTTGTACTCCAGCTCTACATACCCATGCCACAACCAGCAGTTGGGATTTCCCATTAACAGGTCAGTTCTTAAGGATTTCATTTGCCTGTTACAGAGCACCTGGGGGAAAAAATCTCCTCCTTGGCCCCATCTTTTTCCCTGTGGAGATTTTTCCAAGGCAGAATGAAAACAGAAAGAGCTGTAAAACGGGATATCTCCCGATATTTAGATTCTCAGGAACATGAAATGTAAATTGATTCCTACCTTAAATGATAAACCTCTTATGTTTCTTTTGTCTCTTCCCCTCTCCATTTTTTTTTTATACTAAGCAAAGTCCAGGGGTTTTTTCAGTTGTGCTTTTTTTTGGATTGCAGGGTAGTCCATCTTTTTTTGGTTGTACCTTCTTTCAGGTTCCAGTCACAAGGTAGAAAACGCTGGTGACGAGCAAATTGTCACCTCAGTACCAGACCCTGTGGTGAGTGGGGCTTGGGATGCTCAGAGCTTGCAGGTCTGAGGAGAGACGAGGGAGAAAAGATATGTGGCAACCCAGGAAACACTCAGTTTGTACTTCAGCATCAGCTCTTCTGCTGCAACATGGAATTCTCTTCTGTCACTACAAAGGTGTCAGCTCTTCTCATAAAGCAAAAATACAACTAAATCTATTGTAGACTCTTGTTCTTTAAATTTAAAGAGGGGGGGGAAAAGCAAGGTCTGGTCTGCAGACTTGGTATCTGCAAACTGAAACTTTCGCAGAACTTAAGTCAATTTGATGATGTTCACATTTTTCTCCCACTCCACCCACACCTTCCATTATATTATTTGGCCTGTTTGCCCTCTCATAAACCACTCTATAGAATTGAACTAAACAATGACATCATTCCCCAATTAAAATTCATGATACATGAACTATATAGATATTTTTAATTACCTGTGTTGCAGTAGTACCCAGCAGCCTAGTCAAGACTGGGGCCATCTTGTTACTCACTCAAATGAAATGATTGCCCTTATCCTCAATACTCTGTGATCTATGACATGAGAATGCAAATAGCTACACATTTACAATGGAGACACACTAGAGGAGGGACATTGATGCAAAAAAATTAAATTTAAAATTTCTGTGTGTTGATTTATGCTTCCCACAGAAATAGACTCTTACAATGGCAATAGATTCTAATCTGCATTATGACACATGCATTATGGCAAAAAAAAGTTAGGTACATGTGTAATAAATCCCCAAATTTACAGCAAAAAAACTCCTCAGCTTGTAAGCAACACCCTGCTCTCTAAATACAGCTGTTCTTACTTGGCAGTTTCAGTAGCTTTCACTGTAAAGAGAAAAAATACCCTGCTCAGAAAGGGAAAGATAAGACACTGCCTCCAAAGGCAGGGAATGAGCTTCTGGAATGGACGAGCAGATGATGCTTTGTGGACTTGCATAAGCCACCCCCTTCCCCCGTGACTAAGCAGGTCACCTCCACGCCATGCAGGCTGCACACTCAGGACAAAGTCTAGGAATTCAAGTCTATGAATCCCAAAGTCTACTCTGCTGGTTGATAATTAGCAATTTAAAAAACACAAAGCTTACGTAGCTGTGTGGATGTATGTTCAGGCACAAGTGCACTCGGTGGCCGCTGAGGTGAGCATGTGTGTGTGGTTGTGGACATCCTTGGAGGGGATGTGTGTGTAGGTAAGGCATTAACCCTGTGTTAGAGAGTGGCTTCCTACTTCTCTCAGTAATGCTGAAGGGCTATATGTAACTTCTGATAACACAGGATTATAAATATTGGGTAATATCCCAACAGCAGATACACAGAACACTCCGCGGTATCAGAAAGCTGTTGGGTTATTGGAAGGTGAGGAGGGTCTAGAAAAAGAAATCCCAGCTTCCTTGAGGTGCATGTGCTCCTTCAGTAGGGTCAGGTTTGCAATCTGTGTGCAGTGACAGGAATTCTGTCCTGTGCACAGTTTGCTTCCACACAAGTACTACTGAGTTACTCCCCGACTGTGGGGTTAGTGTGCTGAAAATACAGGGTCTGACTGTAGAGGAATTGCTGCTTGCTCAGGGAGACTAAAGGCCTGAAATTAGATAACCATGAATATATACTATAGCAAAAATCCCACAGCTTTTCCTTTAAATTATGTAAGAAATGCCAGTGTAACAGGAGAAGTATATTTATTTGCCTTTTGTACTGGATTTTATGTGATCGATTCCTTTAACTGCAATAGTAACATTTTGATACCGATGTTGCAGTTGGTATTAGATTATTCTAGACCTTCAAATTAGATGGGAGTTCTAGTTTTGGTCTTAGAGCAACTCTTACGGGAGGAAAATGGTGTACTGTGTACTGTTTTACGGGTTGTTAGAATTTCAGGAGCTCCATGGGGACTCATGTCTTTCCTCTATCACAAATCTGACTGTAGTATATTTTAGATTCCCTTTTGCCAGAATCCTGTATTTCTTTTATAGAACTCCAGCTACGATTCCTCTAACTTACCTATATATAGATATATATAAAATTCCAAATGCATTCTTTTCATCCAAACACTTTTAGCTGTCATGGAACATTCATATAGGATAAGTCAGAGCAGTGGAGTTTTCTTATTGCATCTTGTGCTTTTCCGCTGAGTTTAAGCCTTTCTTTTGAGAGAATTTCATCCTTGCACAAAGCAGTCCTGCCCAGAATTATGGTCTCGTCTTAAACTTTTTACACAATATGTGATTACGCTGCATTGCATAAAATGGGATTTTATGTTATAATATTGCATTATAAGTCCATAGTACTTGTGTGTTTGTTTAGATTTATTGAACAGAGATATTGTGTAACTGCTGTAACTATTTGTGGCTGTGTAGCAGCAATTTTGCTGTTTGAGAGGCTTTGAACTTTATCTATATACAAATAGACTGATGTACTTTTTTACTATCTGTGCTGGGAGAATATTTTAATATTGCTGTGAAGTAACTACTCAACCATGGTGGTTGGAGAGATATGTCAGGCTACCAAAAGAGTCGCTTTGTTACACCAAAAAAAGGAACTATGAAAAGAAAAATGTTAATTACAGGCTTTAACACTCACACCAAGCTCTTCTAGTAGGGGTGGTCAGAAAAACAGGTTTTACTACCTAGACCTGGTGCTTTGTGGTGCTATCTAATATGGGGGCTTGGGGAAAAATGCAGCCACTTCTATTTACTGCCTTTCATAATGTACATATTTCCTCATGATAGGTTTAGGTACTGACTTTTTATGTCTACAGTAAATAAAACTGAGAGTTTATCCTTTCATCTTGAATATGTTTTCCTTCAAGTTACTGTTCCCTGCAGTGGTATTTCAGCTACAGTATTTTGTGCTGAATCTCAGTTTTTAAGCTTAATAGAAACCTGTTATTATGTGGTAGATTGCTAATTGATTTTTAATCCTACCTATGAATGCAAAAAAAAAAAAAAGAAGAAACCCGAATTTTATTTTCAGTTACACCCAGAGAAATCTATAGATAAACAAATACAGAAGTACATGAGGGCAAAAGGTTGCTTTATTTACACAGAGTTTATCTGTATTCTCTAACCTTATTCAGGACCATATTTAATGGAATCATGAGAAATTTTGAAGAGGCCACAGGTCGAGGGTCTCATTCTGAGGGTCTCGTTCCCCTCATGGTAAGGGAAATATATATTATCTCTTTGCTTTTTAGCTTGTGCTACGTGTAAAACGAAGTTTTTGCAGTGCCCTACTGATGCAGCTGTTCCTCCAGCCCTGCTGAGTTATCCATGAGAGTGGATGGACTGACTTCACTGAGTCCCTAAAGTTCTGGGAGGGTTTTATTTTACTGTATTTCTTCCCTATTGTCACTCCCAGATGCCATCATTGCACTTACAGTGCAAATATCTGAGATGCCTTATCTGTGCATCAAGGCCTGCAAGTGGTTCGAGTTTGGGAATTATTAGAAATATTAAGAAAAGCAGGCTGGGGTTTTATGTATTTTAAATATCCCATAGTAACCAGCAACATAAATAGAGTTGGACAAATGAGTGTATATTGCAAGACACTCATTAAGGTATAGACTTTTTGAGTTTTGCTTAGAACATCATTAAAGAGTGTGGAAACAAAAGTTCTGCAAATATGCTTTCACTTTCAGAATTTCCAGCTGTTGCTGAAGATGGCTTGAGATGATAAACAAGATGAAACTTTAAGCTTTATTTAGAACTAAGGGGTTTCACATTAAATCAGTTCTCTAAATAAAATAAGCACCATTTAAAAGGTTTATTTTCCTGGATTTTTTTTTTACATTTATACTAAAGCTCTTGCCAGAATTGCTAAATTGGCCTGGAGTAGAGTATTTAGTAAAGATCTCATCTAAGTATGAGTTGTTACAATTAACTACAGAATAAGTTTCAAAATTAGTATTGCAAAAGTTTATTAAAACAGGTCTTGAATTTAAAATACAAAAAAAAGCAAATATTCAAGAATTACTTCGAAATGTTCAGTTTTTAACAGTGGCTTTAATGTATTTTTTATTATTATGGCAATGCAAAATAATTTCAAAAAACCCCACGGAAGCTTAATTAATTCCTAGCTTGCTTTTTTTTTTTTTTTTTTA
The DNA here is from genome assembly GCA_013390005.1 of Calyptomena viridis. Taxonomy (NCBI): domain Eukaryota; kingdom Metazoa; phylum Chordata; class Aves; order Passeriformes; family Eurylaimidae; genus Calyptomena; species Calyptomena viridis. Next base: position 182,742 of record WEIV01010653.1, on the reverse strand, counting down.
ATTAGTTGGATGTTTGCATTTACAAAATGCTACTGGAAGCAAATTCCACCCTTGCTTTCCATGATCAGCTTGCTGATGGATCTCGGTGTTGCTTTGCAAGCCCCTTGGAATATTAGCTGGGATGTTCAAGCCAATTGCCTGGAACTGGTTAATTGTTTCTGTGATGAGAGGAGAACATTATGGCATGATGAATAGGAGACCCCAGAGGGTTCCTTACACAGTTCCTCTGGCCACTGCCTTGTGTGATCAGCCTGGATAATTCACCCAGGGAAACTGGCTCTGATGGATATTTATTCTGTTCACAAGATCTTGTTTAGATTCAAGTTTTTTACAGTAACCCAAACCCTTGTATAAATCCACACCTGGTTTAGGTTTTACCCAGGTCGGATAGGATAAAACATCAGGTTATGCAAGTTACATTCTGACACTAATGACATTTGAGGAATTATTTTCTTAGATCAGGATTACTGATTTATTAAGAAATAGTTATTACAGCACAGTTGGCGTAGGCAGGAATTCTTGGCGGTGCTGGAACTACTGGAAAACCCATCAGCATCAGGAACCCATTCTGCCTACAACACAGAGATTTTCTTGTAGGTATGTCTTCTTGAAAATTTGTGGCAATGAAACTCTTCATCCAAAAATAGAATATCAAAGATAGGTTTTTCCCCACAAACATACCTTCACGTTTTAATTTATATAAAAAAACCCTGAGAGTGCTCATGCCAGAGTCCACAGTAACACATCCCATTGTGAGCTGAGTCTGTCTATCCCTGTTTTCATTGTTCTGTTCGTTGGGATATCATATCTGTCAAATTTTTCATGAGTCACAGTTTTGTTAAGAAAGGCTTTTTTTATGCAAGGAAAGGGTTGCTCAGTACAGCAGCTCTGAGCTGTACGTAATATGCTGTTTCATCCTTCATGATGTAATACTGAGGATGTGGAAGTCATGTGCATTTCTTTCCAGTCTTTCTCTGGGTCATCAGAGTGCCAATTTTGAGGAGGTGAGAGATCAGATGAAAACCCAGAAAACTGTTTTCTGTAGGTTTTATCCATCTTGTTTTTAAAAGATAACACTATCAACAGCGTTCTGCTTCTTTACAAATGAAAATATTCATAAAACAGAATCTATGCAGAATAGGTGGCGTAATGTGCAATGTTAAGGTTGGCTCTGGCTTTCTAATCTTGTGAAATAGTGAGATTATCTTTAATCTTAATAGAGCCTACTGGTGTGCAGTGTGATTAGATTAATTGCAGTGGTGGATTAAGGCAGGGATCTAAGGCCAATGTGGGATTGTGAAGGCCCAGCAGAGAAGTAAGTTGGAAAAAAGGGAAAAAGCTGTTCGGAATGAGTATCAGGAAAGGAAGTGAATTAATTAAATTAATTAATTAAAGGAAGTTTCGAAAGAAGGCAGTGGGAAGATTGGCTCCGACTGCTGTTTCTCTTTATTAATTTAGCCCTTTTTATGTTTGCCAAAGAAAGTATTAAAAAATGGGGAAATTCTTTCTAAAATACAACTGTTTGAATTTCCTTCTCGAAGTTTAAAGTTCACTGTTGGAACCTTCTTGATTTCGAATTCTTCTCTCTGGTCTCTTATGAGATTTTCAGCTTTTCTTGGTTTCAGATATGCTGACAATGCCATAACGTGGTCTCTCACTGTATTTTGGCATTCCTCCTCATTGTTCTTTTTCTGCCCAAGTTTGCTCTGTTTTTCAAATCTGGCTTTATTTATTGCTCCTCTGAGAACAGGAACTGTCTGATATGCTAACAACAAGTGACAGCTTTCCTGTCACTGAGCAGAGCAGAGCGGGCAGTGGAGCTGCAGCCCGAGGTGAGTTCCCAGCAATGCTGCACACGCTGCCTGTGCTGCAGTGTGACCACGTTCTCTGACGCAGGCTGGCCAACAATTCCTGTCTCCTCCCCAGCCACACACAGGAAGGCACAGCACAATGTTGTACAGCATGTGGCAATTTGGAATTTCTGCTGAGCCCTGACCCTTAGACAGGAGGGTGACGCTTTTGTTGTCACTGGTGAAATACTGTGAAGCTGCATATAATGTCAGAATGAAGGGATTTAAATTGAAAAACAAACCTACAACGGATTGCTAGACATGGAAACAGTGAGACAGAAAGACCATCTCTCCCTTCCCTGCCCAAAGCTGCGTTCTGAAGGGAAGAATAAAGGAAGGAAAAGGGTTGAGGTGAATAAGGGGAGAGACAAAGCAGAGAGAAACTCTAATTGTCCTGGAAGGAAAGCAGAAAAAAAGCAAGGAGGAAGAAGAAATTGATGCAGGTATGGTTGCCACTTTCCTGATAATTACTCCAGGAAGGGCTAATGAATGTAGTAATTATACCTGGCAGTTACTCTGTGGAAGAAAGGAATTCTCTGGAGTTCAAAACAGTAGGAGTGATAGAGCACTCATTTAGCCATGAATATGGAAATTAAATAAAGACAACGTAGGTACTAAATAGCACTGCTTTATGATTCCAGGGTGTCAGATAAACTGTTGTATAGCTTTTCTAAGAAAACACCTTCTAAATAAGAATTTCTGAAATTGAATCAGCGAAAGAAAATTGGAAAGTCTGCTGAGGAATGGTGCATTGGGAAGAGTTCCTGACAGATCCCATAGGATTTCCCTGCCTTCACCTTCCATGAGCAGGTTCCCTCATGCCCCTTGGTGCTGTGCAGTCCAGCTGATGAACAGGGAGTTTCCCTCTACATCCATAGGGCACGTGGAGTGTTTTAGCTCCTAGAAACCAGGGATTTTGAGGTGCTCATTGTATCCAGTGTGTTGTTAACTATTCTCAGAGCAGAGGATGAGGTAAATGCCAAGCAGTCTCCAGTTTGCTGTAGAATTGCCATTTCTGTATTGTAGCGTTTTGAAGCAATAATATATTTCTTCTGTTTTCATGAGGCACAAAGATAGATGAGTAAATATCTCTGTTAAATGTCAATTACAGGAATTTGATCTTTTTACTTGCTTTGTCTGACTGAGTATCAAGAATAGAACTTGTGTCTTAGTTTTCAGGGTTTTTGCACAGATGTAACATTTCACTGAAGTGAAGTGCAAGTTTGGGAAAAATATTTCAGTGCATCTTATATTAGTACTCAGTAAGACAGTGTACAAAGGAAATGCATATTTGGTGGGATTTCTGGGACTTCTAGAGTCTTATCCACATTCACACCTTCAGAGCTGCAGGCTTCCCCCTCCTAAAAGCTGAGAGTACCCACTGCAGATGTTGCCAGCGTGCAGGCACAAACTGGGATCACAGTTGGGAAGGAAGGGTTATTCACAATTAAATGACTGGGTGAATTTGAGAAAAAACAAAACCAAACCCCAAAGCAATTCTATTCCCTCTATTCCCTCAGCAAAGCCTAATTGAGCACAAAGGCTAGAACTGTACCAGTAAATCAAAAAGGGCTGTAAGTTGGGCACAGGAAGTGGATGGGGAAATTGTTAAGTTCTTAGAATTGTCCCTGGTCCAGTTTTAGCTCAGCCAATTAAGAACCATTCAATCACTTCCCAGAAATACTTTGGGAATCGCCATGGGCCATGGACCATTTGCAACAGGCCATTTCTATATTGCCACCTGGTTTGGACAACTGAGAGGGTCTGATAAGGAGTGGAACAAGTGTGGCCAGAGTGAGAGTCCTGGTGCTCTTTGGTTTATTGGTGTAACTGGAACTAAACCAACTGAAATGCCTCTCAGATTTGTTATAATTTCTTTTTAAGTTTCTTCCTGCCTACGGAGCAAGATGATCTGTGCTTAATGTTCCATTCACAGATTTTTGGCTCTAAAAGAATTATGATTTATAACATGGGGATCTTTGTAAGTTTGAGAGTTTATGGCATACAAGAAAGAAGTGGAAGTTGTATATTTGGCGAAGTAGAGGTTGGAATTTTATGAAGAGAAAAATCTCTATAAGTCATTTTAGTCTATGTTCTCTGGTCATTTGCCTGTGAGGTAAATAAATCAAAGGACACATAACATAAAGCCCAAAATCTTAGAAATACTCCTATTTTTTTTTCCCAGTCCCTAGTGAAGGAACGAGTTGTTATCGGAGCTTGTGGTGTGATGGCAAAATCCTTTTTTTATACCTCTGTCCTGAGCAGATGTTAGTAAAATACTTGTATATGATACAGTCATTGCTCTGAAAAGTATCTTGGAATTTTTACTATCCTACTGTCTATTCCAAAAACTATAGACAACTAACATTGTAACTCACCTGTAAGGAAAACATTACAACTTGTTTGCTCTCAAAATTCCTTTTGGCTGGAGTGAAAGCTCACAGGGCAAACAGAGTTATGAAATGTGTACACAAGGTGTGAGAGGAGATGGTTCTACTCGGGTATAATTTATGGTCCTGGTCCTCCAGGGCAGGCAGTGCAGTGGGACCTGTGCTCACCATCCCACTGGGGTGAGTGGGATTACAGATGGATACCAGGGCCAAGTCACACTGAATTTTTCATTTTTGTTTTAATTAAATAGAAAACCCGAAAGATGAACTAGATGATCCTTGGGATCCCTTCCAACTCAGAATATTCTGTGACTCTGATTTTAAGACTTTAAGATTTGAGAGCTAAAAGATTTGACAGTGTAGCCACTATTTTAAAGTTCATTTCTGTTGTAAAAATTGATAAATAATTTGACTGTTAAAATCCTTTCAGCTGTGTGATCATTGACTCAATTAAAGCAGCAGAAAATACCATGTGTCACTGAGACTTAAGAAAGGTACATCAAGAACCTCTTATAGGTATTTAAACAGGTGAAGCATTCGGGAAGAAATACAGAATAAGTTACAAGATTTTTCAAGAGAATGAGACACTGACTTCCTAATAAAAATATTATCATTCAGAGACCCAGAGCACCATTTAAGAGGAAAGTTCTAGTATTTTAATTTCAAATAACTGACTGGCAACCTCAGAAATAGCATATAGAGGAGGAAGCTCTGATTACCTTTGTAAGAAGGATGTGAATATGGCAAGGTCTTGAAGAAGTTCTTAAATATGGGAAACTAGAGATGGGGGAAAGCACTGTATGGTATTTATTTATACAGGAAAAATACCCCAGGGCTCCTCAATGCCTTTTGTTTTTCTTAATTAAAGAGTAATTTTTAAAAGAATTTTTTAAAAACAATACAGTGTCATTTTTAACCCACCTCACACTGGTTGAACTGAAAATGGATAGATTTAGATTAAAAATTGTTCCCTGTGAGGGTGGGGAGGCCCTGGCACAGGGTGCCCAGAGAAGCTGTGGCTGCCCCATCCCTGGAAGTGTCCAAGGCCAGGCTGGAGCAGCCTGGGACAGTGGGAGGGGTCCCTGCCCAGGGCAGGGTGGCACTGGATGGTCCCTTCCATCCTGGGAAGTGAGGATGCCTGTGGTGTGGGCAGCACACCACCACAGCAGCTGAACTGGAAGAGTCACCCAGAAATGCAAAGCTCTATAAGAGCCTTTTCTGCCTTCTGAATCTCAGAGACATATTTTTCAAAGTTGCTCCACCTTGGAAAATCTTAGCTAAAACAAGGATTCATCCATTAAAAAAATGGATGTCTGCTGTGTCACGATCAAATTCAATTTTTCAAACTTAAATGATCTGTAATGAAGCTGAGAGTAACAGAGGACAAATAAAGGAAATAGTGTGTGAATCATCCTGGCTGTTAAAAAGTCCTGTTCTGTCCTTGTACAAACAGCTCTTTGAACAGTAGCACTAATTAACTTGGTTTCCTATGGATATGTCCTTCTGGATCTTTTTATTTGGATTTTCTCCTGTGTTTTACAAGGTGAGTTCAAACTGTTGCCCTTTCAGTGGTGACACCAACAACAATTTCAGCACATTGTGTTAAAACTCCTCTACTACTGGATACTCCTCACTGTAGCCAGTTCTGGCTGAAAAAACCCAATGCTTTCCAAAGCTTCTGGGTTGAAGAGACCAACAAAGACACAATACAATCAGTGAATATTATAATCCCTGATTATTTATTAAATTTTTTATTTAATTAAGAATTATCAAACATATATAACATTATCAAATGAAAAATTAGGGTTTAATGGATGTTATTTGAATCAATCTGTTAAACAAATATTGATGTTTTATAATATCTTTCAAAACTTGAAGTGTTCCACATACCTTTGAGATGTGCTGGACAAATTTAGGAGCTCCTGAAATATGGAACTTCTTAGAAAGACCTTTTAGAATGAGGCTGTATCTTAATATTTTACTACAGGGAACCGGAAGCAGCAGAAATCCCACAGGGAAATATGTTGCCTTTTGGTAAATTAATCATGGCTTCCAGAGCAGAAGGCCCAGAAAAGCAGCTAAACATTTCCAGTTTATCCTTAACTACTTTGTCAGTCCTTTGAATTTTCTTCCTCTGTATTTGAACCATCAAATATTATTCAAAATGGTTTCAAATCGTAAATTCATATAGCCTGAAACTTTTCCAAAGGAATAAAAAAGCAGTTTGTGGCCTCTGAGAGAATAAATTCTAGGGTTAATTTATAACTAAAGCAAATGTATCTATAAAAAGAAGAAAAGCTCCATAAGAAATATGTTAACAAATGACAAGAAAAAAAAAGGCTTGATAAAAGATATCAGAACTTGTTTGGCACCAGTGATTTTATGACTGAGGAATTCAATTATAGGTGTGTTGGGAGTACCAAATCACAATTCTTTAAATTACTAATGGGAGACAAAGCTCTTTATCATGGTCTGAATGTGTTCCCATGAAATGTTCAGTCCTGCCCTCTGTAAATAAACTTTTAGTGCTTGCACTCTGCATCTGCACTGAGAGTGTGTCACCAGGGCTGAAAAAGATACACGATTTCAGTTGAATCACTTCTCAAACACTCCTGCTGATACACTTTTATTAGAAATGATGTTAGCCAATAGATTTCCTCCCCTGAGTTTGTAGAGCTCCTGTAAATTTATAGGGTTTTCCAGCTTGTAATTTGTTTCCTTCTGTATTATTAACGTTTTTCTAGAAGCGTGGTGGGCTTGTTTGCAGGAAAGTTGGGTGTATCTGACATCATGGACTCTACGGCGAGAGGCATAAATGAGATACAGAGTGTCCCGCAGCTCCTGCCCTGGGGAGGTACAGAATGACTCGTACTTGCCCAGGACTCACAGCTCAGCCCGGGATCAAGCGCAGATTAATTCCCACAGCTGCCCGTGTCCCAAAAGCATCGGAAGGTGATGTGCTCCTCTGGCACAGCAGCAAACCCATCTCCTGTCATGGAAAGAGGCAGGGCTGTTTGTGGCAGTGCAAGTGGCAGGAATGGGGACATCCCCTGTTAACAGCTGCTGCAGAGAATGTGAAGGGCTGTGTCACAGGGGACCATGTGCCACAGAACTCCGTGAGGTTGGCGGGAGCTCATTTAAGAATCCTTTGAATCTTCATATGGTTCTGTTGGATGTGTCATTGCTGTGACCTCCAATATGGTCACAGTGGACTTATATTACAGAGCATCACTTTATATTATCACATGGCATGGTTGTGTGAATGTTATGCACCTAAGGCAGCAGACTGCTTATATGATAAATTTTAAAAAAAGTAATTCATTTTATTTCATCATCAGTTCCTTTTTTTCTCTTGGTATCTGTGGTTGAGCAAAAATGACGTTTGCCTAGCAAAGTCTTAATGCATCAAACTTTTATCCTGAATATCCAGAAAGCAAAATATTTAATTCTTTTTGGTGATCTCTTTATTGACCAACTGATTTTACTCTTAGTGAGAAAATTATTTTCTCCTAAATGAAAATGCATTAGTAGTCATTAGTTTTTACCATCTTGACCTTTGAAAATTTTAAAATATAAAGCAAAATCATTCACCTTCTTATCATTTAACTGATTTTCTTTGTGGGCTTCATTGGCATAGAAACATAAAGTCTAAGAAGTGTTGGAATATCTGTGTCTTAAACTATTAAAAATGTTTGCTATATATAAGTATTTAAACCCATATCACAGAGAGAGGAAATAGTTTAGAGTAAGAGGCTTCTTTAGCTGCTCTGAATCAGCTTCAGAAGGAACCTCTCACTGACACCCAAGGAATTTGGGACATCCTTGTTAGCCATTTCCAATACCTGCCACTTTGGGAAATTTTGAGAATTGATTTTTCAACCTCCTACTTTTAAATCACCTTCATAAGATCCCAGGATCCCGTGGGAGTTACACTAATATAACAGGCATGGAAATGCTGAAGTGTGTGAATTTGTGAGACAAAATCTGTGCTGTGGAGAAAAAAAAGTGCTGTAGAGGTAGTAAGTGCCCCCTCAAAGCAACAGGAATGTACTCCAGAAATGAGCTGTATCTCACAGCCAGTGCTGCTCTGATGCTCTGAATGCAGGGAGTGCACAGGCCTTAAAATTCCTCAGAGCTGAGATGGCATTGAAAAAATAAAAAAGGTGAAAGATTTGGGGAAATACCTTTGTTATGTTCCTGGGGTTTTTTTAGTTAACATACCACACGACTTTCCTCTCAACCTCTAGGAATGCCTTGGATGTCTGTCAAGACCACAGAGTTGTCTGTACTGTAGAAATGTATGAAAGTTGTCTCTATACGGAGTTGCCATTTCTCTTTTCCTTATCTGTGAAGGAAACACAGCAACTCCCACTGGGGAAATTTCATCTTAACTTGATCTTAAAATAAAAAATCAAGGGAAAGGTCATATCCTAATAAGCTGTGCAAATCTAAATTCCCAGGGAGCTTCAAAATGACATTCTATGACTAGGGCATTAACAATTTTCCAACAATGTATTTTTGAACTGCTTACAATAGTGGTTTAACATCCGAGAACAAATAGTAAAAGAAAGATACAACTGGCAGGATCCAAGCTGCAGTTGAGTGCTGTGATTCACAGTACACAGCCCATTGATAATCCAGGGGCTTTGTGTCTGACAAACATAATGACATTGGCAACTTTTTCTGCTTTCATTGAGATGCAAATCTTGGGAGGAAGCTCTTTATTGCTCAATTGATGTATTATTGTGATCTCAGTATCAATAGTTTGTATTTTTAAAGGAGCCAGTATTTGTCCCCAAGTTCTCCTGTCTGACTCAGTGACCATATGTATGTAGGGCTGTACCAAGTGTTCCATAGCTTCAAAGTGCACCAAGGCCAGTACCAGTTCACACCTGGAGTGGTTTAGGAATTAGAATGAGACCATTGTCTAACTCAGTTCTGAACACAGAATTCCACATAGGTTTTTCCAGCCCGTCCTTGGCCTTGGGAAGGTGTGCCATGAGGTTAACACTGTCTTCTCATACCCCAGAGAAAACCAGCTTCTGCTTTGGCAGATAGTTTGGTGTTCAGCCTATTGAGAGCAGAGAGTGAAGGTGAGAGATCCAAACCAGGCTCTAAATTCCCAAGCTCTGCCAGTTTAGGTGAAATGGAATTAGGTTATAGCAGTGATATTTTCATCCTTGCCATATCCCTCTGCACCAAGTACATCCTTGGTGGTGGTGGGTCACCTAAACTGCTGCAGGAGAATTTCTGTTTGTCCAGTGTAGTAAAATGGTTTAAAACAGATGTTCACACCTTTGTAACACAAGGGCCAGGAAGTGTAGAGTGTGGGAAGCTGTTGGCTACTGAATTCCCTTCAGATCTTTTGGATTAGAGGTGATTCAAAAGGTTTCAGTGGGAGTTTTGCACAAGAAGTGACTTATCCTGATATTCAACACTATATTACACTACACTGCACTGAATGTAATCCAGATGTTCCTTCAGAATTTATTTTTTTTAATGATAATCTCTATAGTACTTTAATATGATTCTTTTTAAATAGAACTGAACCTTTGAGAAAATGGACCATCTCGTGATCGTGCTTCAAAATCAGCATATAGGAATTTGCAGATAGAACTGTTGATATTTGTTTAGCAATTAAAAATAATTAGAACAGTATAAAGTCCAAGTAGCTTGTCCTCAGTACATATCAGAGCCCCGTGTTGTTCAGTTGTTCACACGCCTCCCTGAGGGGTTACAAAAAGTCACAGCAGTGATTTTTAGTTCCTCACACCAAACTTGCTTTCCTAGAAAAGGAATCTCCTTACAAGAACAATGGGGTATGACAATAATTTATTGCAAGGTTAACTGTTGGTATCCTGGTCCAATGGAAGATGAATTGCTGATTTAAAAATAAACCAACCAAGTTATCAAGTGTCCCAGAGTATATGGAAAAAATTGTAGTGTGGGACTTGGGGTTTGTATGTGAAGTTGACACAAGTACTTAGATTAAATAAACATAGTTACACACAATTATTCAAAATAACACTTTTCAGAAAGTTAATTGATATGGTTTTCAGTATAATAACTTATTCCATAAATGTTCTAGAAAAAATGCAAGTTAGCTATAAATGCAAGTATTTAACTGTACATTTTTGCCTTGAATTGTGGGTTGTACCTTATTTATCACAACATGAAATGGAAAGATTTGCTGTTAGCTCTCCTCTTAGATTACTTGCAGAAGAAATTCTTACAGTATTTTAAATATAGAAAAAACCAAGACGATGACAAGAACACATGACAGAGAAGGGAACTGAAATTTTCTCAATCTCTTTCTTCCCCTCTTTTTAATGCTGTTAAAATTTAATGTAGCTGCTTTGCTTGTCCCACTATTGTTAATGTTGCATTACCCTATAATTACTAATCTTACTGAAACACTGTTAGAATTTGATTATACACTTTTCTCCTCCATTGAAAGCAGCAAATGCTGTCAAAGACAGAAATGGAATGGCAGTTCAGATTTTTAATGAAAGCAGACAAGTTTCCAGGAACTGGGATCTCAAATCCCAAATCCACAGGAACAGAGGTGACTGGGGCACACCAAGATTTTCTAGCTGAGAGCTGTTGGACACTTCAGCTCTCCACAATATTTGTGAGCAAAATATGAAGTCAAGCTGATTTAGTCAAGCACTGGTAGATTCTTTGCAGCTGGAAACAAATTTACAGAAATGACTCTTCAGGATTAGCTGTTAAAAATAGCAGAATTGTGAAAATACCCATAAATAACTTTCTCCCAACAGCAAATTGTTCTGAGCCGTGGATGCTCCGCTTGCTGTTTGTGTCCTAAAATGATGTCACTTTAACTCTTGATCATCTCTTGTCCAAAATAGCAACACCAAGTTTCCATCTTCCTTTAGCAGAATAATTTGTACAGTTCTGCAGTCACTATGAGATCAAAACTCTGCTGACTGGGGGTGACAAGTGTGTGACAAGGGTGAGACATCCTATGTGTGGGCACTGTGGGCTAAAGATCACCAATACTGTCAGCTGAGGAACAGCCTCAAACACCATCTTTTAATGGGTTCAGTTATTGCAGAGGCAAAGAACAGTAGCAAAAGCCATGGAATGCTAAAGGGGTGGGGTTTATTGCCAGATTTATATGTTTATACAGATTTATACATCCTCTGCTTCTTGGATGAATGGCTCTTAGAGGAGTGAGGTGCAGTTCATATGAAGGAAAAAGTCACTGGTGGGAAATAATTTGTAAAAATATTTATTCCTTCATGGGGAAAACGAGGCAATTTCAATGGATGGATTAGAAAAACTTTTACTTCAAAATGGAAAGGTTGACAAAAGTAGGGCCAAGGCATGGCAGACATGCTCTTAGGATATTAATAACACAGGGGAAGAATAACCCAACAGAAAATAAGATCAAAGAAATGTCTACCTTTTTGTTTTCAGGCACATTGTAAAATCCAAGCCTTGCCTTAGAAAATACAGTAGGTTTATGTCCCAGTAACAAAGTCAGGGCTTTGAAGAATTTTACATTATGCAGGTTATATTTAAGTTCTTTTTGAAGTGTCTTAATGATTTTGAAATTAAATAAAAGATGAAATTGTGTTCTTTCCCCACAAATATTTTGTCTATTTTTTCCTCATTGAAGGGTTGCAGGGACAACATTCATCTTTTTGTTCAGGTTCAGACAGCACTTTCCCATTGTGTTTTTAGTAAGTTACTTCTGTGTTCTAAAGAGAAGGGTATATTGGGTTTTTTTTCCCTAAAAAGTACATTTGGAAAGAATTAAATATCTCCATCAAATTTTGTGCTTCTCCCAAAGACTCATGTCAGATTCTTAGAAAAATTTATGACAGGGGCTTTTTCTCAGAAACCTCTGAGGGATGGGTGGCAGGAGGATTCAATAACTGTGTGAGAGCTGAGCATGTGCCCTTTTTAATTATCATAGAATGCTGTGCTGATAATCCTTTATCTGGGTGCAGGTATTGGATGTGTTCTTTTTGAGTGCTAGAGGGAGCTTTGTTTATCAGCCTGATTGAATTGAAAAGAGTTTGATGTGTCTGATGTATCAACTGACATCCAGGAATACTTGGAGTTTGTTAGGGATGTTGTCAGCCCATAAACTTACAATTTGAGCCCATTTTATTTAGTTTAGAACTGAACACAGTGGTGCTCTAGGCTTTGCAGTCTCATGTATTGCACAGTTAACTCAGATCCCAGGTGCTGCATCTGGGGCTCTTTGGGGTTTTTCTTCCTCTGTTCAGTACCTACTATAATTTTAAGCAACAGTTTACAGGAATTTTTTCTGAAGTATGTAAAACAAAATAATCCAAATGAAACTCCTGTTGTGCTGAAAATAAGAAATACAATAACATGGAAGGAGATATGTTGGTGCTGACTTAGAGTTTTTATGGTTGATGCTTCATTACTCTTTTTCTCAGGTTACTATTATTTAGCCATACACAGGCTTTAAAATGACTATTTTATATCTAGCTCTTTTGGAGATTTTCTTCAGGAAATTTCCACCCATTTTTCTTCTGGAATAGAATACTGAGCACAATGTTATATTGTGTTGTATTTTATACTGACTTAAAAAAAAACCAAGAATGGGGAAGACTCTCTTGATGCTTGTAGCCCAATAGAAGATTCACAAGTGAAACTGTTCAAGGAAACTTAAATTTAGAGCCCAATTCACCACTAATTTACTGGGTTCATTAAATACTTCTCATAATGTTGCAATTGCAGTTACAAAAGCAAGCTCACCCTGCCTGTGCCCTGAATTCACACTCCCTGTGAAGGCAGCCTGAAGTCACCTTGACTGGATAGTTTTAAAGCTACCTGGAAAAATTAATATTTAGAAAGATGGAGCACATGTGATGCAAAGAACACTGATCTAAATACGTGATAAGCACCCGACACCATTGAGAACAATAATTATCCAATCACATGTGAAAACATGTCAACATGTTTTAGCTGGGAATTTTTTGGAGGGTCAAAAGTACAGCAGTCAGATGACAAGAGATTGCTCAGTTGCTGCAAAGTGGCTGAGCAGGTTGTGTGCTTTGCAGTTCCTACACTTGAGAAGGGTAATTTTTTTTTTTTTTACTAATTTAAAAGATGAAAGAGATACATTTGTGCAACAGATGATGGGTGTACAAAAGTTCATGTGTCTTGGTTATTAAGGTTATTTAGCTGACTACTCTTACTGCAGACTGGTAGAAGGCTGCTGTGATGTGTAATAAAATTGGGGGAGCCCTTTTTTTTTTTGCCTGGTGTTAATTTTGTCAGAGTGGAGAGTAGTGTCCTTCAGCTGTGCCTTGGGGGTGTTGGGGTATCACTGCTGGTACCCTCCAAGCTTAGAAAGGTCTGCTAGAAGTATCTCATCAGCTAATAAAATTACCCTTCAATAACTAAACATTTCAATAATTTAATATAATTTGATAAAAAAGGTCTAAATAACTGCATTCCCCACAAAATGTGAATGTATTTTTCTGCTCCCTAATTTAGATGGCACCTAAAGGAGTAAAATGTTAAGCCCTCTCTGATGCTGTTTATCTACTTTCTCAAGCTTTGATGTGTTGGAATTATCTCGACACCACAGAGTTTAGTGGCTTCACACACATATGGAGTATTATCTTACACTTGGTGTGTATCAGAAATTACATGTATTCTATCTAGGAACACTGTTTAATTCAGAAATAGTGCTGAGCATCTTTAGGTTAATGAGTGAGTTTTGCAACATGGTGCTTTTTAACTTTTCCGACGTGGTGATTGTCCAGTGCATTAAAATCTTTTGCCCAAAATTAGCCCTCACTCAGGTCGTGTGGGCTCTCCATATGGACTCACCATATCCACATCCATTCCATTTTTAGTGTTCTGAAGATGACAGCTTTGTGATGAAAACAGCTCATCTCAATATGAGAGAAGCATTTTTATGGATAATACTCGATGTGTTCGACTGCCAGGAAAAACTTTAAAAGTGGGATTTAATTCAAGGAATGAGTTTAAACTCATGTGGCGTTTTTCCCTCCTCCTCCTCCTCTTCCTGTGGGAGTATTCAGTATTCTGCCATGGCAGGGAACTGCCTTTAGGATATTAATGAGTGTGTTTTACCCTATTACAGTTGTGTGCCTTATTAGCTCATCTCTTGGAAACAATACTGAAGTTTACTGTCTTAGGAACATTAAAAAGCCCTGACATGACAGAGTCTGAAGAAAGAAAAAATCCCAGGCTTCTTACCAACAGGTTTCTGCATCCATAAATTCTCCACTACTAAATGTGGATTTAGAAAGCTTATGTGATTATTTAATTTTACACAAATTGTTCTAGGAACATATAAAATTAGTATAAAATTAGTGTAGTAATATATAAATTAGTATACAATTTATTGCACCTACAACGTTTTAGAAGAAAAATAATAACTGGATATTGTGCACGTAACATACAACATTTGCTATTAAAGTTATTCACATTTCAAAAAGAAATACAAACTTTGTATTCAGATCTGAATTCCAGAATGGAGTGCAACTGATCTAAAATTTCTCATTAAATTGGCACCTTAGTTGATAATTATTGGCTAAGCACCGTTTTCAAAGAATGGAGTCTATTATTAGGATATCAAAATACATTAAGAGACGGGGTGATAATGACCTAATGAAAGCAGATAAGCAGTGGAGCATAAGATTGTCTTGTAAATAATTGCAGTGCTTACACATCTCTTCTGGATGTTTTGCCACACTACATGCTGAAATCTTTGATAATCTCACAGAGGAATTGGCAGATTTTCATATAACATCATGTGTGAGCACAGTGTAAACTTATTAAATAGCTTTTCTGCTGTCCCTGGATGCTGCAGACAGTGCTGTTCCTGTTGGAACAAAGAGCAGGCACTGGCTAAGCTGTGCCACTGGTGCTTCCTGGCTGCTGGGAGTTTGGTCTTTAGTGTCTGGGCACAGTGTGGGCACTGTGGGGAGTGGGAAACAGGAAACAGGGCATTTTCTGAGCACCTGATTTCTTAGGGATCTGCATTGCAAACTAGATGGATTGATTTGTGTGGATACATCTGTATGATATGTAATTTAATAATGTCTCTTCCTTAGCCAGGAACTGAGTTTTTAGAAGTGCTTAACTTTAAGCAGGTGTTTAAATACCATTAGCACTAATGCACCATTCAAAATAAAACACATAAATGTGTGTTTTGCTTAACTGTGGCCTAACCACTGAATTTCTGTTGAAGCTGTAAAACTTTCTATTGACTTCAAAGCAAGTCTGAACTATAAAAGCACAGTCACAAGTTGTGCCTAGGTCTGCATATGAACTTTCTGAATGGGTAATTTGCTCTTAAAATGCTTTTAATGGCAAATAGGACATTTTTTAATGTAGGTGGTAAAACCTTCTCCAGAGCTCAGCAACACAAAGCCTGCCCAGTATAATAAATGCCAGTTATTAAAAGTGTATTGAGCCTTGGAGAATGTTCACCCTCCTGTCAATGGGATTGTGTTGAGCTGTTGTGGTTGATAAAGCTTTGCTATCTTGTGTACCACACAGCATTTTTGGTGTATCCTAAAATCAGGGACTTCCTTCAGGGTTAGCAGACCTTCCCCTCCACCTCTGCCAAAGGGGGCAAAGGGCTCTCCCAAGAAACCAGCCTGATTACAAAATGCACCGTGATTCATTGCCCATCTATCAGTGTCCTATTTTAAATCACAATGATTCATAGAGAGGAACGCCCACATTTTATATAATGAGGTTCTTTTACAATACTGCAAGTTGGAGACGTGCTGCTTGTTTCTTGTTTCCTCAAATCCCTCCAAACCAACAGGAGCCAGATTTAAGTTCCACTTAGGCATTCAGGCACATTGCAAATGCCAATAGATGGGCTTTGCCCATTAGGATTCCACAGGAGTTTATTCTGATTTTATATTATCGCTCAGATGGTATCTTATTTTTCAGATTTTTATGCTTCTGGGGGTGGTTTGGGGTTTTTTTGTTCAAAGAAACGAAATAACAATCATTTCTATTTCGAAGAGTAGGAGGTATTTTTAAGGCATTTTTGAACAAAAAGCATTGGAAGTTCTCTCATCAGGATTAATTTTAGTTTCAGCCTCACAAAGCACAATTGCAGCTGCCTTTACCTAGAAAAATGCAGCTTTTTTTCTCAAATAGTTCTAAAAACTATTTGGGGATCTTTTCCCACAAACTTTGACTTAACAGAGCAGAAATTGTCTCTTCAGCCAGTCCTGTGCCAGTAGTAGAACTTTTATTTCTGTAGTAGTCAGACTTGTCACCGGGAGCCCAACGCTCTGTCACTTCCAGGATTTTGTAGTCATGCTCTCCATGATTTCGAAGATCTTAAATCTCATCTATCTGTCTGTGAGGTTTTCAGATATAGAAATCATTGTTTCTTATACAGAAAATTCCCATTGTTCAATATTCTCAATTTCTATTTAAGCTATTTGAGCACAGCCTTACAATCAGTTTCTTTTATATCCTGAAATAACTTAAAGTTTCATTGATACCTACCCAGAATATAACAAGCCCTACATTAACTAATTAAATAAGATGGTAGAATTTGTAGCATATCTGAGTAGCCTGTGGCATTTTTTAGCTTGTTTCTCATTTGCAATTATATTTACAATGGTTTGTGTTGCTGTAAGGGTATAAAATGCTGCTATTTCAAATAAGAACCCAGACCACTTAACCATTTTCTGTGAATTACATAGGCATAGAATAGGAAATATATTTAAAATTAAACAGCTCTATTATTCCCTGAATGGGCTTTTTTAACAGCTACCTCTTAAACATTGTAGTAAATTTTATGGACTGTGCTTTTAGTGAGCACAGCTTGTAGTTATAATTCAGTTACAGGAATAAAATACATTTCCTACTGATTTACGAGTTGCTTTTTTTTTGTCTTTTCAAGTGTGTGGATTTATGCAGTTCCTCCTGATGCTCTGCTGTGCAGCCTTGCTGACAGGGTGAATGGGTTGACTCCCCCCTTACTTTTATTTGGCTTTTTGAAGGGTGTGGGTGTCACTGCAGCCCTGGCACAGTGGATTTCTCAGCCTTCCCCACTCCCCCAGGGTGAGGACTGTGGAGATGGGCCAGAAAGGGGCTCCTGGTGCTGGTGTTTCCAGCTGTTTCTGGTTTGTTGGGACACCTTTAACATGGCACTGAGCCCCAGCTCGCTGCTTTTCTTTCTGCTCTCCGAATTTTGGCCCTGTGCTGGTTCTGCAGGTTGGGGCAGTGGATGGAAAAGGAGATTTTGTTAAGCTCCTACCCCTCCTACCCAGTGATTAACCCTTGAGGAGTGCCCTTGGCTGCACCCTGGCACAGCCCTCCTCCTCCTCTGCTCCCACAGCTCACAAATCCACTGCGCCTGAAACCACTTGCTTTATGTGGAATGTTTATTCCCACTCTTTCAAAAGTATATTCTCCATGTGGCATCTTTTTGGTGTTGTCAGGTGTCTTTCCTAATGGACATGTTGATTTTGGGGCCAGTTTTAGATGGCTCAAGGTTTGGATCTGAGGAATAGAGAAGAAAATGTAAATTTTTATCTTGATGTACTTGGAGACAGTGGTGCTTTTAACACCATCTCCGTTCAAAGATGACATTATCAGTCACCTGTGAACTTACTTCTTCACTAAATTACTTGTTATGGAGCTGATTTGGATTCAACATTTGACAGAGACACTTGGTATTTTCTTGTTTCTTCAGGTAAATTGAAGGGCGAGGAGCTTTAGTTTAGAGTTCTGTAATCGAAACAAATCTGTACAAGTTTTGTTCTTTTGTTCTGCAATGAGCTCAGTTTTAATTCCTGTCAATATTTGTGATAAATTCGTGCTTGAAAAGAAAAGTAGCAGGTCTAGTGAGACAGCTGTCCCCACAGAAGTGCTCTTGTTCCTGCCACAACAGGGTGGGAGTACTGAAAGGCACTGGGGTTTCAAAAACCATTTGGATTTACAATACAAAAAATTACCAATACTTATCCTATCAGTCTTCTAAGTAATCCCAGGCCCTTTTCCCACAATCAAAGTGGTTTCTAATGTGTAATTTTCTTGGAAAATGACTGCTTTGCATGACTATTTTAGGTCCTACCAATATATTGCTGGTCAGTGCATTTGTTCATCATCACATAATTGAAACAATTTCTGCCCTGAATTATAACGGTTTGAATAAGTGCATGGATAAAAAGGAAAAAAAGTCTTCATATCTCTGCTTCTTTTATAACAACAAAAATTAGAGGGTTTTTGCTGTTACTTTGCTGCTGCAATAGGAAGCGGACTGGCTTTGTCAAACACTGAATCGGGGATATCAGGGGGGTTGTGTGCTTTTCTTCCTCGTTTGTTTGTTCAGGAGCATCCCTGGTTGTGTCCGCGGAGTTCTTGGAAAGAGGGTTTTTTTAGTTATGTTGTGCTCCCTCTGCTGACTCTGCAGCCACAGGACACGGGTCCTGAGCCGGGCACTGGGGGGAATATTTAGGAACCTGAGGCCAGGAAGGTGTTAAACGACTGTGGGCAAGAGCTTTGAGTCGCTGTGTGAGATACAGAAAAGATTCACACACTTTGATTTACCCAAAACAAAGTGACCTTTATTTCATGCAAATGTTGTCGATTAGTTAAATCATTTATAATGGCAGATGCTACAAATGAAAAATATATCCTTTTCATTATTGAATAAGATATCTTCTAATGGCTTAAAGCTTCATTGGACTCAGGCATGATCAGGAATATTAACAATTTATAGAGTAATACCACCCCTGCTGAAGAAGAGTGATGTTTTAATGGTAGCACAGAGAATGGAGGGGTGGGGGGGTGATAATATTGTTTCTTTGGACAAGTAGAGAACTGAGAGAAAAGTATAAATAGTAGTTGGGGGGGAGGGGGGTGCCAGGAAAAAGTAAATGCAGAGAGATGATGCCATTTTCTCTAAATAACCCAAAGGTCAATGAATAGGACAAAATGATAACATTTCTGGAAGTGTTGCTGGAATTGATGACCAACTCAACCTTCCAGAGATGCCAGTTAATCATTTTCTGAAAGCAGTGGATCACCAGACCCTCTGCCTCACATTTAGGGCCCCAAAACAGCACTGGTGAAAATGTTGGCTTGAACTACTCAACCATTGCCACATAGAATTTCTGTGTCAGAGGCAATGAAAGAACTGAGTTATTGCAATTGTGTTATCACAAGACTGTCCTTTCTCTTTTTATAGTCCCTTTGCAATGTTTTCTTCTAAAGATCAATGAAGGTCTTTAATTCAGTGCATGTGGTGCCATCATTTAGGGTAGAAGTGTTTTGTCAAACATTTTATTGCTCTTCCTAAGGAGATAAATAAATTGAATATAGGGGGGATATCAAGCTGCCCCTTCCCTGTTTAGAAATTTTTCTTAAAAGCTTGGAATGACTGTGTGATCCAAACCAACTTATGTAGGACATTGTTTCAGGGAAGGTCTGAGCTGCCCTTAATTAATCAGCAGAGGTCCCATTAAGTTCTGCAGCACTTGTGTATGACTTTCATTGACAACTGATACATTTATACATTGGAAGAAATGCAAACCATTCCATTAAATGTTTTAATTAAGAGAAAAATAACGATATTTATGCACATATACCTGTCCATGTCATATAATTATACCATTGCCTTGGATTTAATAATGTTTCGAACTGAGACGCTTTATCTATTTACTCTTTTGTTCTGATTTTCTGTAACTCCTGGGAGTTGGGATGTTCTGGTTGCTTCATTAGATACCTCTCGGGTCATATTTTGGTAGTTTTGTCTGGAAAGAGTGTGTCTAGAATGTGGCATAACAGGCCTTTCAGGTTACCTGAGCACAGGTAGTGTTTATGGTAAAGAGCAGCTCGTGATCCAGGATGTTTTTCATACCATAGTAATCTCTTCTGTTATATTTTATATTTTCCTCATGTGAAAACTGCAGTGAATAACTGTCTTGGGAACTGGAGAGCAATTCAATTAGGAATTGCTATGGAATGAAGTGACTTAATGATATATTGCTCCCAATCAGCAGCAGAATAATCAACCGTGAGCTGTCCCTGTGTGTCACAGTCCACACAGATGTGCATCCCATGGCTCCAGGTGCCTTCTTTTGCTTCCTTGCAATCACACAGCTGGCTCCAGGAGATTAAATCCAACTCAGGGGGGTGATAACAACTAGTTCCATATCCCAGTGTTACCTCCACACCATTATCTCTTTGGCTTCTGGTCTTTTTTGAGGATTAAATGTTAAAGCTCCTTCCTGTGCCTTTCTGTGAATGACATCTCTGCTGCTATTCCACTCAGCCTGTGGCTGGCTGAGGAGGATTTTTGCACATGGAAATCTTTTAAACCAGTGTTACTTCTGTATTTACCACCTGGATGACATGTGAGTTTGAGGAAAGAATTCTGTAATCTGTTGGTTGACTTACGCACTGTATTTTTTGGTGTTGGTTTGGGGGGGGGGTTAAAGCCCTGAGAAGACTACAATTAGTTGTTTTGATTTTTTTCCATAGGGAAATGTTGGGATTCATCTTTATGTGGAGGGAAAAAGACAAAATACGCAGCAGAAATCAAGTAAAGCTGCAGACAAAGTAGGAATATTTGTAAACTATTAAACATAGTTTTCACTTTCTGGTTTTCAGTAATGTAAAAATAAATCTAGCACAGAAAAGATTTTCTTCATTCTATTATCTGTATTTCTAATATAAATTCACCTGAGAAGTGAAATCCTTTTTTCCTACTGTAATAGCAAATTTTATTAAATTCAGCAAGATATCCATAATTTAAGTTTTGTGTGAAGATTTGAACTTTAAAACTATAATGAAATGCTTTGTGTTTTGTACCCAAAACCTGAGCAAACCTGAAGAGTCTCATAATTCAGAAATGTTTATGAGACATTGTATAAAGAAATGCTCTAATATGCAGCTTGTTATCCAGAAATAGAGAAAGAAGCAGCAAACAGCTGCCTTGGATGGGTTTGACCTTAGATATTCTTACAGTACAGAAAATATCACACTGGCAAGATTCCTTTAGCAAACTTACTGGCAAATTTACAAATTTACAAAATTATAAATTTACTGGCACCTGTAAAAAATTGCTATTCATTGGTATCTCTGTACACCAGCTCACAGTGCTGCTTTCTTTCTTTTGGATTTGGTTTTTTTTTTTTTTAATCCAAGCATAATGAGAAAGTTGAGTATTTTAGTCCTTTTCTTTTCATGAAATATAATAAGAAAATAATCTTTTACCCCCTCCTTGCACAGAACTATAGTCCCTACAGCTGGGAAAGCACAGAATTTGGTTTACTTGATTTAATTTATTTAATTTACATTATTTGATTTTAGTTTAACAGAAGACTTCAGATAGACATACTTGTGTGTATGTATTGTGCCATCTCTAGGTACCTTTGTGGCCATCTTAGATGAGATTATAGTATAGACAACACAGTGAGTTTTAAAAGCTAAAAGAAGACTTTTTGGAAGTGGAATGACTCAGCAAAGCCTTTTTAGTTGCCTGAAGCCCAGAAGGACTGATATTAGCAGTGATGGGATAATAACCTTTGGAAGGGGTGGGGTTTATAGGCTTTTGACTCCAGACTTGTAAATGGCTACTGGGTGCAGACTTTACAACTTTAGAGCATAAAGCAGAATTCCTGTGTGCCCTGCAGTAGCTGAGAGGTGCAGCCACAACTCCCTGGGTGTGTGTTCAGTGCAATCTTGGCATCTGTATTTCCTCTTCTCTCACTGTGTTCAGTGTCTGATGTGGACAGACAAAAGAAAAACACAATTAGTAGGGAAAAAACAGCATTCATGAAACACAATCCCTCCTAGTCAGTGATTGTTAATGACAGGTTACTTTTCAATGCTGTATTTTTATTTTGCTTCTTCTAAAACTTGATAAAAATCTAAACCACCACAGTTCTAGGCTAGAAATACTTTTGCCATGAAAGCACTCTGGCATTTTGGTAGACTTTGCTGCAAGGATTTAGGGACCCATCAGGATCACCCAGTCCAACTCCCAGCCCTGTGCAGGACTCTAAGAATCCCACCCTGTGCCTGAGAGCCTTGTCCCAATGTTCCTTGAACTCAGACAGGCTTGGGCTGTGACCCCTTCCCTGGGGAGCCTGTTCCAGTGCTCATGGCCTTGAAAATGGGGTGTTTGGGAGGTAATATAGAACACCAAGGTACCCTGGCAACCTGCCATGTACTTTCCCCAAGTGGTTTTCACTTGTGACAATTAGAAATTGTGTTCTGTACTTGTAGACCTATGTTGTTTCATTAAGGGTGATAAGATAATGTCCCATCCATGATAACATCCAGGATAACAGGATAACATCCAGGATGACATGAGATAATATCCCATCCAATGGCTCAAGCCTTTGGGAAGGCAGACAGCTGGGATACAGTAGCATCCCTGTTGTTCCCACTGCAGTGAGAATTTCTCATCTGGACTTTAAGAGTAAGAAAGTTATCTGGCAACCTTTGTTGTCAGTGCTCAAGGCAGAAGAACTAAAGGGTGGTGCTGGGAGTCCTGAAAGGTGGAAGAATGATGGTGACATTCCTGAGGAAAGACTGAGGGAACTGTGACCACTGCTGGCCATGGCCACCTTGGCACATCACTGATGGGCAGGACAGTCACTGCTTCACTTACCTGTCAAAACAAAGGAGGAGCTCAGAATTCTGGAGCAGGTCCATTCCATTGTATTCCTTTTGCAGCAGCAGTTTTGGCAGGGTGACAGGGCAGCTTTGAGTCAAAGCAGATCAAATCAAAGTGTCTGTTATCTAGAGGTCAAAGGCCACTTACTTGATTGGGTCTCAAGTCCAAATTAAACAGCCAAAGTGACCAAGCTATTTTAGTTCCGTAACATCTATTTTTAGGTTAGAATGTTCTGTTTATAAATCGTGGAAAATTAAACACAGACCCTTGTTATAAAATAGTCTTTTGCACTTGCTGTAACTTAGACTTTTTCATAGTTGAAATATGTCTAAATCAAGGATCAGCTGTCAGAAGAGGACTTGGAAAAACATTTTGTATCTGAATCTAAATGAATTCCATTTGCAGAAGATTTTTGCAGATTGAAGCTTCTTATTTGTTTACTACTTTCAAGATTTGCATAAATACGTATGGAATTTGAAAAAGTCATAAATTAAATTTCCTTGAGCCTTGTGTTTAAGATTGGGATAAAACCTTTGAGCAAATGTTGAATGAGCAGAGTTCAAATATTTCTGTTATTTGGAGGAAAACCACTACTATTTAATACCAACTACTTTTTTTTTCTTTAATATAAAAATCTTGAAGATTTTCAGGCATTGGGGAAGAATGATGTTTAGAATTTGCTAAACTGAAAAATTAATTGTAGCCAAAGGGTAGATGTGGCCTTAACGCTCCCCTAAAACCTACCCCCGAGTGTGAGTTTGCATCTCATCCCTTTGGACATGAGACAAATGGGCTGAACACAGTACAGAGATAACAAACTTCTTTTAAAATGGCTTTTGGTTTTTTGGGTTTCTTTTAGGGATTACAATGGTTGACACAGAAATGCCGTTTTGGCCCATTAATTTTGGAATTAGCCCTGTGGATCTGTCTGCAATGGATGATCACACACATTCCTTTGACATAAAGCCATTCACCACTGTTGACTTCTCAAGCATTTCTTCACCTCACTATGAAGATATTCCTCTTGCAAGAACTGATCAGTCAAGCATTGATTATAAATATGATATCAAGCTCCAGGACTGCCAAAGTAAGCTGTTAATTTTTTTTAAATATTTCCTTTGTGTTCTCGTTTGCTTCATTCTCTGGAAGTTGTACCAGCAGCAAATGGATTTGGGAGTATCCAGAGTCTAAATGTGGTGTCCTGTGTCAGCAGAGATGTCCACAAGATATCCTTGCAGGGCAGATAGAAAAGAGGGAATACCTACAGCACACCTTTACCCTTCCAGAGCAGCACTGGGAGATTAGGCAAGGTATCCTCAACTATCCAAAATTACAGGAAACACATTTTATTAGACACATGAACCCCTCCATTTGTTTCTGAAGCCTCCAGTCTCCTCTTCATGTACCTTGTGTGTGACCTGTGCCTTGAAGCTCTGTGCACACAATGCAGAATAAATATCCTGGGTGTTAAAGGATGTCCCAGCACAAACAGCAGATTAATTATTCATATGTGCAGCTTTTAATTTCCAAAGGGCCTAAGACACTGATGGAGTAGAAATATTGGCTGCATCTGAGTCACAACATTGGTGAACTCTTACCAGTGTTCCTGGATTATTGACATACTGTCAAACATGCTGCACTTTCACAGTTACAGTAAAAAAAGACACTAAACTCTCCTTCTAAGAAAGAAAGTGGAGTATTCTTAAATAAGTTGTTGCTGCATTCCTGCTCAAAGTAGGAATGTGAGGTTGCTGTGACTGAAACTTCTCTAAGGATCCACCTCTGCTTGGATCTGACATCACTTGTTTGTAGTAATCTGTACAGGAACTCTTTCAGGGAATTCTTGCTGGGAAAATTGTGGTATTTTATTTTGGTTGCACAGCAAAGCAGGTGCTGTGTACACGTGAGTACATTTTTTCAACTAATGGTTTATTTTTCTTTTACTTAATTAGAAATACCCATAACACTTTAATAACAAGTTAGAGATTTCAACAGTTTTGGTAGGATAAATCTCCATGATTTCACATAGATAATTTTCCACTTTTCTTTTTCTTCCCAGTTTTTATAGGAAAGAAAACTTTCTAGCTTGTATAGTGTAGCAAATCTGGGAAAAGATTATAAAACTATGCCAGTCACATCACTCCTGAGATAATGGTATAGTGTATAATGTCCTGAATGTAATGACTTAATATAATGCCATAGTGCCAAAGACCACAGCTTGCTTCTAGGACCACTAATGATGGATTTAAAGATACCATATTTACTTAGTTGAGCTTGTTCCATATTAGAAATTGTTCTCTTAATTAAAAACTTTCAGAAGAGAAAATATATCTCTAAACTGCATCCAAAGTTGGATAGTGTTTCCCAGGAGAGAGCTAAATTTCTTTAACTATCCAACATTATGTTATCCAGTATGTATATTATCCAATAATATATTATTCAGTGCATTGGTCTATTAGATACTTCTGTATTTTTAGGCTAGATTAGACACTTAATCCTGTTTCCTTGCAGTAGTTCTGAACACCTTAAAACAATACAACAAATACTGAGTAAAGCCTTTCAAGTACAAATTCTCCATACGCAAATTTTTAATATCCCTGTCTTCAAATCATTGCACACTACAGAGCTGAGAGCTGGATCTGGAATACAATTTCTACATCAAAATCTGCCCTTCCAGCCTTTTCAGCCCATATAGTGCCAGTGAAAGAGCAGCTTCCATCCCTTTGCATCCTTTGTCTGCTGCTCCGTTTGTTATGGGGTGGACCTGGGATATGGTTACTGTGATTGCTGGTGCTGCTTCTTCCACATATTTAATGATGCTTACAGCTTGTCACTGAAATCTTCTCTGTGCACAGGTGCAATCAAAATGGAGCCTCCTTCCCCCCCCTACTTTGCAGAAAAAGTTCAGCTGTACAACAAACCCCACGAAGAGTCTTCCAACTCCCTCATGGCCATCGAGTGCCGCGTGTGTGGGGACAAGGCCTCTGGATTCCACTATGGGGTTCATGCATGTGAGGGCTGTAAGGTAAGGGGTCCCAAAGGGGGCTTTCCTGGAGATCTGCTGTTGTTTTATCTGAATAATCACTTGGTAAAATCAGAGATACGTGCTTTTAAAAAAACCAAAATTTTAGGTCTTTAAGTAAATTGTTCCGCCTATACTTTAGGATTTAACAAGCAGGAGTTTTTTAAAATGTAACTTATTTTTTTCTAGCTTATGTTAATGAGCTATTAAAATATTTCGTGCATTTCTTCTGCTTTGGCCAATGACACAATTATATTTCATTGCTGCTGCTTTGGAGGTCACGTGCAGAATCTGAATTCATAGAATGCAGCACAAGCACCTCATGCTCAACTCCAAAGCTCTGAGCAATTTAAAGTTCAGACTCTGTTATTCTGATTGATTAGAGTTTCTTTACCTAATTTGCACATTTTAGGTGACTGCAGAGAAGTCTAATGATATTAAAGAATGTGGCTTTCTGCCTTAAAATTCCACTGACTTTTATGTCAGTGATATTTAGTGTTTACAACACATAAAGGACAATGGAATGGTGTCAAAATTGCAGTCCTCAATGAGAAATGTCAGAGAAAGCAATAATTAATAATTCATTGAGTTTAAAGAAAGACATTATATGGAGTTTAATGTGTGAAATTCCCATCTTCTCTATTTTCAGTATCCTGAGGAAAATAACTAATAGGAAAGACTCAATCCAGAGTTTAAATAAAATTTGTAGCACTGAATGAGAAACACAGAAGGCAATAAGTATGAAGTAGATTATTTAAATTACAGTGGATCATATAAATAAGAGATGTAATTATGCTTTTATTGTTATTATTCCCTGCAAGGAAAAAGTCATCTTTACGAGGAAAAAAATGATGATAACTTTGGATAAACTTTATTAATTGATTATGAGTGATCTGAGAAAGCATCTTTAAACTGTAAAAAGAGAAATAACCCACAACCTCTTTTATTTACTAGAGATCGAAGTGTTGTTGGCAGAATATTTGATTTCTTGTGGTTTATAAAACATTTTCTACATTGGTAGTGTACTTTAAATGATGAAAATGTCGTGTTTTTTTCATAATTGTCTCATGGGCAGTGGGACAAATGGAGCTTTGCTTGCTTTGACATTGTGCTCTTCATGCTCAGCTCCCAACTTACATCCCCAATATCCTTTAAACCCCATTGATTCCCATAAGCTTCTCCAGCTTTTGGAGAATTTTCCCCTTCTGTAAAACCCAGTTGAAAACAATTAGTAAGATCAGAACAGGAGCAGACAGGAGGATCACAGGAGCCTTGTTTCCTTTGAAATCCATCTGAGTTCAGCTCACTGTGTACACAGAAACGAGGACTGTTTGCACAGAGATGACACTAGCAGTTCCTTGCATCCTTTTACATGTTTTGTGTTTCCTGCAGGGCTTTTTCCGAAGAACCATCAGATTAAAGCTAATTTATGACAGATGTGATCTTAATTGCCGTATCCATAAGAAAAGCAGAAATAAATGTCAGTACTGCAGGTTTCAGAAGTGCCTCGCTGTCGGAATGTCACACAATGGTAAGTGCACAAAGCAGATTTTCCAACAGCAGTGCTTCACCTGAAAAAGAACATGAAACATTAATAAGGTTGCTGGATGTGCTGCTTTAACACCTGGAGTCTTCAGTTTCTTTCCACCAGGCAGTTTAGAAATACCTGGCAGAGAGATTGCCCCTGAGTTCAGGAGGCTGTGGATGGCCAGAGATTACTTTATTAAAATCAGAGAGGTAGAAATCTGCATTTGTTGCTGTGATACATAATGGAACATGTGAGTTGGTTTTACTCTCCATTACACTCATAGTTCTCCCTGAACATATTTGTATCATAATTGTTGGTTTTCAGTTCATTGTCTCGTTTTCTGACAAGACTCTTTTGCATGCTGTAGCTCAATGTGCCTTTCCTGTAATCATCAAAAATGGACTAGAGAATGTGCTGAAACTCTGGGAATAATAACAACTTGAATTTGATAGTAGAGGTTGTAGCATTAGACAGGAAAGGTGTTTGCAATTTTCTCTGGTTCCATGATTGCCTCCTTTACCACAGGTAAGCAGATAACATGAAGCCTATCATGATACTGCTCTCTTGCACAGAATTTATAAGAAAGTCCCTCTGAACTTTAAAATTAACAGAGCAATTCATGTGGAAATACTTATGAATGTTTGGACAGAAAGTCATGGCGAAGATTCTTTGTTGCATTGCCTTGGCAAAGCTGAGTAAAAACAGGAATTAAATGTCATAACATAGAGACTTATGTAATTCTAAGGGTAAAGAATTGCAAACATGACTGGGAAAATAATTTCTCTGTGGTTTTTTTAGAACTTTCATTATTTTCAATATAAAAAATGAGTGTACTGTCCCCAAGAGGAAAGTTTAGCTGTGGTTTGTGGAGTTAATACATGCACTGAATGCAAATTGGTATGGGAAATGTTTTGCTAATAGAAAATATGGTTTTGAAATTCCTGGGATGCAACAGCAACACTTAAAATAAATCTAATTTTGAAATGCTACTGTGGGTATTTTTGTAGTAATTCAGGAGGTTTTGTTATTATTATTTTCAAGGTGCATGCCAAATTCTCCCATAACCCAGACACAGCTCCCAGTTGTGTCAGTGGGATGCATGTGCAGTCCCATCAGGAAGAGGAAGGCCAAGACCATTCTTAAAGAATAGTTTTTTAAATATTGACATAAAAAATAGTTTTTTAATAGATTTTAGGGCAAATACAAAATAGTTTTTTAAATTAACATTCCACCTGCCATTTTTAGTGTTCAGCCACTGCCAAGGCAGAAGCTGTGGCACAAAAGGGGCCCATGGTTATAGTTTTCCTTTGCTCCAACCAGGAGTTCACTTAACAGGGAGTTAAGTGTTTCTCTTCAAGTATTGGCTACATTTGCCTTTTTTTTTTGGCCCACCCTGGTTACAATTCATTGCACAAAACGCTCTCTTTCCTTCATCATTTATAGGCAAATTTATAAAACAGGGCTGAAGGCACAGCCCTTTATGAAGAGACTTACAGAAATGCAACACTGGGTATTGTCAGTGGCATTGAGACACTATTTAATGTTACAGATTAAAGTTCCTCCACATCATATCTGAATTTTGAATGCTTGGAATCAGAATGTGGATTATTTGTGCCTAAGGGTTCCAATGTATGTCTGCCTTTGTGTAGAGATATTATTGCAAAATGATCAGGGCACTTGCAAAAACAGGGAATGCAAGGAGACACTTAGGAGCTACAGCCACATTTTTTCATGTATAAATGCTACATACCACTTGGCTAAAGGTTAAAGAAGACAGCAGTGTTCTCATGCTTTGAATATTGTTTTCCTTTCCTTCTCTAGCCACAGTGCTGCTCTGTGCTTAACCCTGAGTTGTTCAGATTGTATCCTGAAGTACCACTAAGCAGAAGCTTGATTCTTTGATTTTAGACATTGCATTTATTTTGTTCTCTTCTACTAAAAGGCCTTAGTCTTTACTTACACAAACCCAGCTACTGTAATGGAAAAAAGAGAGCACATGGCAATATTTCTTTATCATCAGTTCTAGAGTAGTGAATTGCTCAATCTGGGCACATGCCTCCAGTAGGCTCAGACAAGTATCCTTGGCTTTATCCCATGTTTTCTAATGCAAGAAACTGTATTTATGATTGATTTGGGACCTCCTTTATACTCAGAATCAGAGGATCAGAAGAGTAGGGTGCTCTCCAGAATAGCCAATAAACAATCACAGTGACTTCCCCAGGCAGTAAAATCTGGCATTAGGGATAAATATTCTAGTTTTTCCACAGAAACCCAAAGGATCTAATGTAGCATGTAGTGTCTTACTCTGTTGATTTTATATTACTGACATTAGGAGAACTGTAAATGCAAGTAAAAAGAAATAACTGCCCAAGGAAAGAGAGAGCTCTCATATTCCAGCTGCAGGCACGTGCCCAAACGTGCCCAGTCTTGTATTGCTGGGAAAGATGTTGCCACCTGCAGCCCTTCCACCCTCGAAGCAGGAGCAGCAAGCCCTGATTCCAGAGCTCTTAGGGAAGCTGGAGGGCTTGTCCTGCCCTTCCAGCCCCTGCAGGTACTCCCTGATCCCTTGCCAGGCTCCCAGGAGAGAAGGAAGCAGGGCCTGCTGTGAGGGCAGGTGGAGAAAGGAGGGAGAGTGGCAAGGACAAGTGATCCAGGGAAGGAGAAGGTGAGGCCAGGGACACAGGGGGAGGAGAGGGATGAAGCAGGAAAGGATGCCACCCATCCTTGACATTTTCCTCAACCACCAGGAAAACTGTGAGTTCTTACCCACTCTGTGAACTCCCCTTTTTCCAGCTCAGCCTTTATAAGTATCATCATCAATCCCTTCTTCTTATCCTCTCATCCAAAATCCCACTTTCCAAATTCCTTCCAGAAACCTCGTGGTGCCTCACCTCTCCGTGACTTTTGTCTCCATCCCTGAAAATGACAGTGACAATGATTTTTCTAAAAGGAAATTAGTAGGCTAGTCCCACAAAACTGAATTTTGCCCCAAATTTTGCCCACAATGCTATCAAACATCGAACACAATCTGCTGCGACTAATACAATATTTTAAAATATGTTCTAAACATTAAAAAAAATTAAATCATGTGCCTATGAAATTATAAGAATGCTTGATTTACGGCTCAACAAATTCATTGTTAATGAATTGTTACACTTAAAATATACTTTTGCATCCTGATCACCTTTTCTTTAGAAAACTTTATTCTCATAATTCATGAATTACATCAGAAATCTTCCAAACACACACGTTCATTTCTAGCAAGAAACCAGTCTCGTTTCTGTTCTTTAAAAGATACAATTATAAAGCTTAGTAATTTATTCCCTAATGACAGAACAATCTCTGTTTTGGAAATTCCTGATCTTTTCATCAAAATCTCTACACTGAACAGTTCTGTGTCAGTAAACAGGGGCACTGTGCTGTAGCACTGGGAGTGATCCAGGGAATACCTGATTAAAATGGAGAGGGGGGAGAAGAAAAAAAAGGCAGGAAAAAAGAAAATCAATTCCTGTTGGTTTTAATTCCTTGAGGAAATATAAGATCTTTTAGAGTTAAGTTAATATTAAAACAGAGCAAGGAGAAGCGATATAGTGTCCCTTTTTTATCCCTTGTTTGTAAAGATAACCTTGGTGAAAGGGAATCCTGTGCCAGTGAGATTATGGATTATAAATTTGCTCCTGCAAACCTCAGCTCTCCAGAACAGGCCCAAAACAGAATCATGTTTCCTACTGGTGTTCTGTTACCTAAAGATACAGAATACTCAAGGAAATCTGAAATATGCAGCACATATCATCCAGAGTCTGAGTTTGCTGAAAGACAAAGTGGTAAAAATAAACAACCTTGTTTCTACAGCCATGAAATAAAACAACTGATCAATAAATATGATCTATGAAAAATGGGGGGGGGTATGTTTTCTGTCATAATTATTTATTCTTGAAAATAGTGTCATTTTTGCTCATCAACAGACTGCAAGTCATTTGCAGTGGCTGGTCATTTCCATATATACATTCCTAATATAATCATCTGTATGTATGATCTTAGCAGCACCTTTGCTTTATCCAAGATAGACACTAATCACTGAAAAAATATTCATAATATTTCTATTTCCCCCTAAGGCCAAAAAGCAAACTTTTATTTCTTCCTTCCGTTTTTTGTTTTGATGCTCTTTTGTTCTGTTTTGCTTTCATAAAATAAAATAAATTCTGTTTACTGATATAGCATATGATAAATGTGTCTTGCTCTTGATGGCTTACTTGAAAGATAACCAAGTTCAGTCTCCATATGAATAAATAATGTCTTGGGCAGTACATGGGTGTAAAAGTAGGTTTGGAGGCTGCCCTGGGTTGGTATTGTGAGATCATAAGATGAGGTAGAACCATTTCCTGCTCTTTCAATAATTCATGTACACAGAGGTATGAAGAACTCTGCCTTTTCTGGCTTTTTATTCCCTGTATAACCTTCTTTCTCATTCCTTAATTCTTCTGGTAACATTTGTTCTGTAGCACTTGCTACATTAAATTCTGCTGAAGAATTTAGGACTTTAGTCCTGCAAGGCACGTGAGGGCTTAGTTTTTAAACAAATGAAGAATCTGAGATCCATAGGATGATTTGCCCAAAACAAAAGGCTGAAATGTGAAGCCAACAGAATTTTAGTATCTTAAATATTCTTGACATTTTATTTAGATGGGAGGTAGCATCAGGGAGTTTCACCAGCCCTGTCATGTGAGCTGACAATAGATTTGCATTTCCAAGCAAAGTTTGGGCACAACAGATTATTTCCTCGTGGAGATTGTTTGTTTAAACCACTTCAGCTGTTTTGCTTAAATTACTGGAGAAAATAATTTTTTCTTACTTGCCTAAAGCACTGTTTTAATACAAGCTTTGAGAGCCCACAACAAATGACACTCTTTTTCAGGAATAACTAACTATGCCAGAAAACATCCCCTCTACCCCATTTTTCCTAGATTATATTTATTGATCATTTGTCTTATTTCCCAGGCAACCAGCAGTAGGACAAGAGGGAAGAGTTTCAAGCTGCTCCAGGGGAGGTTTGGGTTGGACAATGGAGGGAGTTCTTTACAGGGAGAGGGATTGGGCCTTGGAATGGGCTGCCCAGGGAGGTGTCTAAGAGGAGCCTGGATGTGGCACTGAGTGCCACGGGCTGGGTGACAAGGTGGGGTCACAGCTTGGACTCAGTGATCCCAGAGGTCTCTTCCAACCTAATGGATTCTGTGATTCTGTGAAAAGGGGCCAGAAAAAGCAGTTCAAAATCTGCTTTTGGAGGTGCAAGTCCCGCCGTGGTAACCGCGTGTCCTCCTCTTCAGCCATCAGGTTTGGGCGAATGCCGCAAGCGGAGAAGGAGAAGCTCTTGGCAGAGATTTCCAGCGACATCGACCAGTTAAACCCCGAATCTGCTGATCTCCGAGCTCTTGCCAAGCACTTGTATGACTCATACATCAAGTCCTTCCCTCTGACCAAAGCCAAGGCGAGGGCGATCTTGACAGGAAAGACGACAGACAAATCAGTTAGTTCCCTCTTTTTTTATATCTTCCTTTCTTTTGAGTAAATGATTTACCACGTTGACAACACATCTCTTTTTTAAAAAAAAAACAAAACTTTGCTGTTGCCAGTTACAGATTTCAAGCTGTGTCTGAAACACAGGAAATGTTTTTAGATAGAGTAAGTAAACATTATTTGAAAAAACTCCAAGTTCACCTAATAAAATACTTGAAAACAGTACAAGAATTTGAAGGTCATCTTAACCTTTTTGTATTCTCTGATCCCCTCTTCCCGTTTTCCTTCTCCTTCCCCAAAGGTTATCTCCCACACTATCTGTTTAAGGTGGATATGTAGCTGTCAGGAATTGCTTGCTGTCCTATTCAAGCATCCATGTCACAGTGTATTGGCAGCACCAGCTGTACCCTAAGGAATATTCCTTTTCCTAAGTGTCAGATGATTCCCAGCACCAGCTCCATCACCAGCCCAAGCTGTAATGCTCATTCTTATGATGTTCTGATGACTTCCTGCTTTTAACTGGGTTATCTCAGGTCAGATCAGGGTTCTGTGCTGGTGCAATTTGAATTTTAGGAGAATGTACAAGAGGATCTTGGAGAAGTAAGGAATAGTGATATGTGTATTTGTGGATTGCCTTGGCAACATCCCTGGCAATGTGTCTTCTCTATCAGTGAGAAGGAGGATCAATAAGATCTGATAGTTTTGGTAGGTTTTACATTTTCTCACTATTTTAATACCTAATGAGCAAAATAGTTTTCCAAAACTTATAACTTTTAGTTGATATATTTTTAGAATCCTCATCAGAAATTTTATTGTCAGGATTTAAACAGAGACTATTTTATTTTCTTTAATAATTTCAAAGACAGGGAAGAATTTGGAGGTATTTCAGGCTTTCTTCTTTTCTCTGAAATCAATGAAAATAATAATTTAAACATTGTCCCCAAATTGATTGTACCCCTCATATATAAACTTTAGATATGGCAGACACACAATGTGAATAACTTTTCAGCATGGAATATATAAAATTTTAACTAACATCATTTATTTATTCTGCAGAAACTGCTATGCTAAGACCAGTTGAAAATAATTGCTTTTTCCAAGTCTTTCTCCCTCTCTATATCAGAAACAAAGTTACTGTGAAAAATTAATAGAGCAATTTAATTCTTGAAATGTGATATTAATAACTATGTACCCACATGGGGAAACAGAACAAAAGTGAGATGTGTAGTTATATGTCTTATTTATCCTCTTCATCCTGAACATGTCACCAATGGTCCTTTTCCTGCACCTGCCCACTGTGGAAGGTGGGGCAGGGTCACCTACCTCCATTCTTCCATCTTCCATTTTCCAGATGTTTCTAGGAAGTTTGTTTCTGAGTTCCCAAGCACATCCAAACCCCTACTTTTGTCCTGCAAGATTCTGTGAAGTTGTCACAGAACTCAATCAATGTGTGTTTTGCTGCTCTGCTGTGCTGGGCACTTAACAAACATCTGGCCCTCTGAATTACACATATATTTTTTAAAATATATTTATATTTTTATATATATTTGTATTAATATTTATATTTATATATATATGTGTATATGAATTCATATATATATAAAAATATGCCCTCAATTACATTCTCCTTTTTGTTTTTTTGTTTTAACTTTGCCAGATTAGAACATAGCAATAAACCAATAGACAGAATTCAGCTTTTCATTGCTGCCAATTTTCAAGTATTTTTTAAAAATATGACTCAGTGACACTCAATAAGTAATGATTACAACATTTGTGTTCTGAACTGTATTGGATTCGTTGCTGTGGAGCATCCAACTCTTTACTGTAGGTACAGTTTAAGTTTATATCATTTTTAATTGATCTATCATATGCATTAACTGAAAATTATTAGATATGCAAATGAGTAACATCCTCTTCTGGGATATGCAGTGCTCATTTAACATAATAGTCTACTCACAAAGTTCATCTGAATCTTTATATTAAAAAATTCTTTAGCTTTGAACTCTTTCTTGATTTTCATCTTCCAATATCAGTAGGACAATGACATGGTATAGTCTTTCTAAAAAGCACAAGTACATGCACAGAATAGATGACTTTTTTTTGTACTTGATGCTCCCACTGCAAAAAACAGAAAGAAACAACCTACTAGTACTAAAACATGCATTTTGAAAGCACTTTTTGCAGTCTTGTTATTTCACTATGCCACATATGTGTGCATGTACTTATGTAGAGAATCTGTGATCATAAAGGATCTTACATTTAAGAAAACATTTCTCTAGTCCAATTGTTGGTGTATCATTTTAATTAATTAACTATGTTAACAAATCTACTCATATCAGTGGATATTTGTTCATTGCAGAGATTAACTAGTCAGTCATTTATTTATCCTCTAAGGAAGATTCTTCAAATAAATTCAATAAATCCTCACTTAATCACTTCTTCAAAATCAGGAGCTTCTTTTGCATATTCCAAAACACATTGTTTCTATTTTCTAATGAAAGGATTTTGGCACTACTTTTTCTGGTCTGCTTTTAAAATCAGTTTATTCCAGCAGAGTTTATTTCACAGTCAGACTCATTCTGGTGTTCTGAATTGTGCTGCTGTAGTTTCTATTAAGTTATTTGTGTTTTCTTTCCCATAGACCAGTTGTGTGAGTTTAAATACATCCTACTTTGGTTATTTAATTAACAGCAAAAGGTTACACTTGTCAGATAATCAGTACCATAAAATTGATATTGCAGAATATCCTAGAAAGATAAAACTAGAAAATAACATGACAGTATATGAAGTAATAAAAGTGTAAATATACACTGTCTTTCTACATAAAAAGAAGTTGCATCCTCAGAAGTGCAAACAGGTCCCTGTACACTCACTAGATTCTGTTTTATAGAAGCCATTATAATTGAGGTAAAAAAAGTATAATTTTAATCCCTTGTTCAGCATCCAAACTTCAAATTTTGGAATTACGGAATGTTTGTAAAACAAAAAGCAAACAAATAAACAGGCAAAAATCATGGCTATTTTCAAACAGTGTTCCTTACTCCCCCTTACTTTCTGTATCTCATTTTTACCCTCGGAGGAGATTTGACTCACTAAGTTTATGACAGTGTCACAGTTTGAGGTCCACTTCCCTCGATCGATTCCTCAGGGATTTCCGAGTGCTCACTGCTCAGTTCTTCCCGTTTCCCACTTCTGCTTCTCGGGAGCCAAACGTTCCTAGAAAGAACATTTGAAAGTCAACTGACCTTTCCTTTTGTTTTTAGCCATTTGTAATTTATGACATGAACTCTTTAATGATGGGAGAAGATCAGATCAAGTGCAAGCACGTGTCCCCACTGCAGGAGGAGAACCAGGAGGTCGCCATCCGCATCTTCCAGCGGTGCCAGTTCCGCTCGGTGGAGGCCGTGCAGGAGATCACGGAATTTGCCAAGAACATTCCAGGTTTTGTCAACCTCGACCTGAATGACCAAGTAACTCTCCTGAAATATGGGGTCCATGAGATCATATACACTCTCCTGGCTTCCCTGATGAATAAAGACGGAGTTCTAATCTCTGAAGGACAAGGCTTCATGACACGGGAGTTTCTGAAGAGCCTGAGGAAACCTTTTTGTGACTTTATGGAGCCCAAGTTTGAGTTTGCTGTGAAGTTCAATGCACTGGAATTAGATGACAGTGACCTGGCAATATTTATAGCTGTCATTATCCTAAGTGGAGGTAAGTGCTCTCTTACTCAATATGATATTTTACATGATATAATTGACACTTTTAAGTCCTGTTCAAACAGCTTGGCACTAAAGGTAGGAGTGAGGTTTTTATTTCTTTAGTAATTTTCAACTTTCTTGATGTAGTTTGTCCTGCTCTCAGTTTCAGAGAGAAACTGATAATCTAAATGACCTGATATTACTGATGGAGCTGGGAATGCCTGCTGAGTCAGCAGTTGATTTAGGTAGAAAACAAAATCAGGGCTGTCTTTGGGAAAACAGGAAGGGTGGAATTTCATTGGCAAGGGCTAAAATTCTACATGAGATTTTTTAAAACCTGCAATTAGATTGTGTGGCTTGCTAATTGCACACAAATAGCTTTGACACCAGAACAATTTCAAAATATATGTGGTATTGGGCTTGCAGCATTGTTATGGTGCTTTTTATTGGTTTTTTCATTTGTGCAAGATAATGTTTTTCTCTAAAAGAGAGGGATAAAAGATTTCTCAGGAAAATGCTGGTCTCCTGATGCCTGAGGAATTGTGTCTGTTCAGGTTACCTCAGCTGCTCTGTTTGTTTTATCTTTACACAATATGCTTTAAACAAGGCAGGAATCTGACAGCCCAGGTATCAGACTACACACATTCCAACAGTTCACTGAAAAAGACACTGAATTTTCAGCTTTTTTGAAGACAGTATGTTCTCTCTGTTTCTGAGCTGATGTCACTATTCCATTCTGTGAATTTAGTTTACTTGGACACCTTTCCACTGACAATCTGAGATATCAGACCTACATTTCAGGCACATTCCTTTGGCCAACACTATCAAGTTAGTGATGTTGCACAAATAAAATCTTACCCCACTGATTTGTGTGTATTTTGGCTTAGCATGGAAGTGCAGATATCAATGGGAGGAATGTGCTGAACGCTCTGGATTCGGCTCCTCCACAGAGCAAGGCACAGTATTCTGTTATTAAATTACATTTAAGCAATCAAACACAACCACATGCTATTGTTCTAAAAACAAACATGCTGCTGAGAGTGCATTGTTATGTACAGCTTCATTTAAAATCACCTCCAATTCCTCCTGGCATTGTGTTTCATTCAGTAAAAATGTGGTATCACAATATGGTTTATTTGACTAATTCCACTTCAAACAAGTAGAGTTCCCAGAAGACAATTCCTTGAGCAAACCTTTGAACACAATGATCCCTGAGGACTCTTCATTAATTCAGGAAGGGAGAATACATTGCTGGTATATTTTTTGGTGGCTTTGATGGGGAGAAGAAATTATACAAACCTATTAGGGCACTACACAAAACATGCCCGTATTTTGCATTTTTTAATATATTGAAATTTGACAGATGAGAAAAAGGCCTCTCAAAATTCAATCCTAATTGAAAAAAGGGAACTTGCAGTCTGCAAAGCCATGTCTTCAGCAGTGTTTGGTTTATGTTGGAGGAAATAAGTATGATGTGACTAATCTTACAATTTAGAATGCAGGAGGACAACAATCCACATAAAATAGTTGTCTGTGTTGAAACAGATTTATCAGCAAGTCTATTTTTTTTAAGAATAATTTTAAGCAAAGATCTGTAAAGAACTAATGAATTTTAATTTTAGTTCACAAATAACTCTGAAATAAATCCATATAGCTATAGAAATCCATATATGTATATAAAAATCAATCCTTTCTAGAAAAGCCTTTAATTTTTTTAAGATCTCACTATCTTTATTCAGAACTGGTTGGGGTTTTTTCCAAAAAGCATGATAGCTACTTGTAAAAACTGAGTTTATCTTTTGAAAACAATTAAGCTTTGATGCCAGTAAGAGAATGGCTTTTATCCTGGAATTTACAGTCAGATAAGATATATATCTGAACTGTGGGACTGTAATATCTCCTGTGGTATGGAACTGAATCCTATTTCTCAGCTGCCTCAGATGCTCTTGTTTCTGTAAGAGCTCAGTCCTTGCAAAACTGTATTTCTGTAAGAACTACATGAAGTAAGAACCAGGATGATTTCATCAAAAACAAGATTTCAAAGCAGTTCATCTACCTTGAGGACTTTACTAGCTGCAGGAATACTGTTTATATCACTTCAAGAAATCCTGTGTACAAATATCCTTAAAAGAAAACCAGTTTGTGAAACCAAAAAAGTTGCAGCCAGATGCTGTGACTGTAAGAGAACCTGGGGAGATGATGTGAGTTCTGCTGGCTCCTGGGCAGCCCTGCAAAGACAAGGGGAAGAGGAAGATTATTCCAGCTGGAACATTACATGTAGAAAGCTTTTCATTGTGAAGTGTTTGGAATTTGGTTCAGCCTTTTGCTATTGGAACAGCTGCTTTTGCATGGTACATAAAAAGGCAAAGAGCCCATACAGCAAGGAGAGGCTGACAAATTAACTGCAATAGCAACAGAATGCAAGTACTCCCACTCCCACAGTTGCTCATTTTACTGTCTCTGAGCTGCCCAGGGCAGCCTCACTCTGTCTCAGTGATTCCAACTGTGACTCTGAACTCATTACTGCAAAGCTGAGGAGTTGCTCTTACTGCTGGTGCTATAAAAACAACGTTAATGGCAAAAACCCTGGTATTCTGAATTTAATGCTGATGAGACAGAGATTGTGTGTGTGTGAGCAGTGGGATATTGCCTTGTTTGTACAACAGAAATGCTTTTTGCCTTTAACAGCAGCACCAGACGCTTGTTGCAATGTTCTTTTAGTTTTGAAAGATACTCTTTAGTTAAATGAGATTTGGAAGGTTTATTGTAGGAGATGTTCTTCCTCCCTGTTGGGTTCCCTTGTGCCACTGAGACACATCCTCAGTCAGTAGTGAGTGCTGTGCTATGTATGTTAAAGAACTCGAGGCATCTTTAAAAATATTACAGGTATCTGAGCTGAAAATGAAGTCTATCATAAGTAGAAGATTTAAGGGGAACAGGTTGGATGTATGTTGGAGCAGGACAGAAAATACTCCAAGCCTCAGTGGGATAATCCAGATTTATAAACAGAGCAAACTCACTCAAGTAGGTGGTTGTAAAATACAGAAAAAGCTCAAAGGGAATGTTGTGGCATGTTTACATGTCATGGATGGACTTGAACATTGGTATATTGAGATATATTTGGATATACCTGTACAGAGCCAGGCTGTGCTAGTCCCCATACAGTCAAACTAGTATTTAAATTCAGAGATGCTGCTAAAGTCACTTTTTTTGTTTCTGAGTGTGTTCTTTCCAGTAAGTTTTAATCCACAAATCCCTGCTGCTTGTTTAAACACTGTATTCAAGAATTTTGCTGCATTCTGAGATCAGCGTAATTTGAACTTTTATCACTGAAATAGCTCATATTTGACTGCTACACAAATCCTGCACTTTATTAGAACAAAGAAATGCTTTGTAATCAGCCCAAGAATTGCAGATAGTCACTGTAAGGGTTGAACAAAACCCTGGTGACAACAGTACATGTGACAGTCTCAGAAGAAAAACCTCAAACTGCTGAGTCATATCTGCCCCAAACTGCTGACTCAAATCTGCCTCAGCAAAAGAAGTAGCACAGTTGTTCACTCAGCCATATCTTTGCCTGTTTATCATATTAAGATTTTAGAGTGTGTATTTAAATGCAAAATGCACTTATTAAAAAATATTAAAATGTAAAGGAATGCAGATGGCAATTTCACGTGTGAGGAACAGGAAAAAAAGATCATAATTATTGTTAGGAACATGAAAGAAGCATCCAAATCTGTAAGTAAATAAAGAAGCAAAATATTTTCCCCTGAGATGATCTAGAACATCAATTTTGCAATTGGTTCTGCTGACACTCAAAACTCTGGGGCAATCAGCCTTTCCCTGTGAATATTTTCACCCTTAGAACATCTTCCTGCAGAATTTTCAAACCAAATGGAGCAGCTCTATGACAAAGAGAGAAAACACAAAGAAAACCTGGTTTAGAGAAACATAATAATGAAAAGAGAAACGTGGTGCTCCCTTGGCACAGTCCACATGGTGCAAAGGCAGCTCACAAATAGCACATAAAAACCCACTAAAATTCAAACAATGGTCTTGTGTATGAGATAGGGTTAAAAGTGGTGTCCAATTCACTTTTAGTTATCTCTCATCTTAATAATTTCAACTCTTGCCCTTGGCCCTCTGACTCCTAATTCCATTGTACCATAAGAAAGTCCTGCTCCCACTGATGGTTTTTGTCTTTCCCTTCCCTTTGCAGTTGTCTCTGTGAGCTTCCAAACAGTAGTTTGGTCTGGTTTAGCCTCCACCAGTGTCACATCTAATTTCCCACTCCCTTTTCTGTTTCTTCTTGCTCTCTATCTCACTGTTTCCCAAGGTTTATTGCTAATTATTTCCTTTGTATTTTTTTCTACAAGCCACAAGCATCTGCAGCTCCTTACCACACAAAAGACACCTTTTGGTACAGGACCAAATGAGTCTGGAGCATATACATTTAAGAGCATCTTAACAGCTTGAAATATACCATAATAGCTGGATGCAAAAGCTTTTGCCTCTTATTTCCTTTTTGTTCCTGATTTAGATAAGTTTCTTGGAACAGAAACAGCATTTCCCTCTGCAAGAAATTTTTGCTGAGAAAATATAGCAAACTGTCAACACCCAAAAAATACTGTCCATATCCTGGAGTTCTCATTCATGAAAAATCCCTCTTGCCTTCAATGGGAATTTTCCTTCCTCTTGAATTGGCTTATTTAAAAATAACATCTGACGATGCTTTGGTCTTAGTCATGTTTTCTGACTCTGGTTCCACTGGGTCATTATAAAACCATTAGACTGGGTTTTCCAAAGGAGTTTGAGGATTTTAGCCAGTACAGTCTCACTGAATTGACCTCGGGCACCCAAATTTGGGGGTTTCCTGGTGAGTTCCAGACCCTGCAGGGTTTCCTCCTGGACTGGGGAGCAGTGTTTGAATTGGGATTCACTTCCAAAAAACTTACACCCTAAAAGTTCCCACTGCAAAGAATCAGGGGGCAAACAGAGATGAATCTCAGAGGAAATCAAGGCCACAGTCTTTGTGCTTTTTGATTTTTCTATCACTGCACACTGAGTCATTCCCAGCTAGTTCAGAGTTCATCTGCAGCACACAAATCAAATTTAAAGCTGTCACGACCCAAAGTTAGTGACGACTTGGAAGCACTGAAATCTGGGGAGTTTCAGAAAGGCATAAAGAAGGCAACTAAACACTGCAGCACATGCAATGCATTCAGGTAATCAAAAATAAATATCTAACATTGATCAAGAGTTCTCTAAGTATCTTAAAAAAATGCTTGAAAGTATTGCCAAAGGAAATGAGTAAAAAGGACCCCTTTGTTTGGAGATGATTTTTTGCTTGCACATGTTTACTTACAGACTTTCTGAGCAGTATTTTATGGTGTTATCAGTTGGATGGGATAAATAAGTGATGTCAGCAAGACAAACATATCAGCAAACAAATAGCGAGGTCCATATTCAAAATTACTGTTATTCCTGTTTCTGAAAAACTGTGCCCAGACCGCACCTCTTTGAGAGCTGAGGATCCTTTCCTAATCAGTGACCTTGGTTTCCATGCCTTGTGGATACTCATTTGTTTTCCTGCCGACTTTGCCTTTTAGTTTACACTGCAATTTCTTTTCCGTGAAGTAAAAGCCCAATGTATTTATAAAGAGCTTTGTTTTCTCTCAGCTTTTTGTCTGATGTGCAGCACAAGTCAAGCTGAGCTGGTAGAACTGTATGCACAGAAAAGGTTACTAAGATCACAGGAAATAACAGCCTATTTTTTAAGTTTTTAAGCAAGATAAACCTCTTGTGCTTTCTTAAATGGAGTTATTGCCTGAGGGAAGCAATTTAAGGCAAGATATAGGCACTGGTTTTTATTGATCAACCTATAAAATTAGTTTCATAGCTACACTGCAAATGTTATTTGAATTATTGACTCTTTTTACATGGATTATTCTGATAATCGGGAGGTGTTACCCAGTATAAAGCAGTTTAGCAGTAACAAATTCATGGTGGTCATTGTCATAAATTAAGATTTAACAATGTGAAGCAACTTTTCATTGCTTAGACATTCAACATTCCATTAACTTTCACTGCTGCAGAATCAAATAATTTATTACCTCAAGCTAGAAAACAAATGTCACGAATTCTGTTAAACAATAATTGCAGCCACTTAAGAATGTGTTTGGGGACAGACAGCAATAACAGAACAGCTCATTATGGTGATGATAATAGTGGTTAAAAAAGAAAGATTTTGCTTCTTGCTGAAGAATAAGCTGTGCCAAGGCTGATCCTGGACTCTGTGGCAGTGCAAGTAGCTGGATGTGGCTGGAAACATCCACGCCAGGCTCCTCCATATGGAGCAGAAGTGTGTGTTGGCAGGAGCCCAGAAAAGGCATTTCTGCACAAGCCCCATCTCTTAGTCTCCACTGCCATAAGTGACTGTGCCTCAGCTGAGGAGCTGATGCTAAAGCCATCAGGAGACTTCTTAATAGCAGCTGGAACTTGGGCGTGGAGAAGAACTGAGCCTGTGATTTTTAAGTCTCCCAGGTTAGTATGACTGCAAAAGTTGAATTTATGCCTTTTTTTTAAATTTTGATAGGTTAGCATCCACCTTAGCAGGAAACATTTTTAATGGTAGCAACTACATGCAAGTCCATCAGAGTATATATATTGATTTTCCAAAACCTGATACAGACTGTTTATCCCTCCATTGTATCTCACTCCTTCTTTCCACAAACATTCCCAGTTTACTGTGGAAATTGCACTGTGTTAGTGTATAAACCTGTCTGTGGATCTGCACCACACAAACACTTGAACCACTTCCAAGACTAGTTCTAAAACTTCTTTGAGCAAATTCCAGTAAAATCCGACAAACAAACCCACTGACTGGTCATCAAACACTCCTCAGGGAGTGCCATATGTAAAGCCTTAACGCTGAGAAATGTTTAGAAAATTACTGCATTAATTGTTTCCACATCCATCATAAATTCCCGACTCCCGCTTTTTCCCCCAGATCGCCCGGGGTTGTTAAATGTGAAGCCCATTGAAGACATCCAGGACAACCTGTTGCAGGCTCTGGAGCTGCAGCTGAAGCTCAACCACCCAGAATCCTCACAGCTCTTTGCAAAGTTGCTCCAGAAAATGACGGACCTCAGACAGATTGTAACGGAGCACGTGCAGCTCCTGCAGATCATCAAGAAAACCGAGACAGACATGAGCCTCCACCCACTCCTACAGGAGATCTATAAAGACTTGTATTAATGACCAGAGTAGTTCTAATCCGCTGACATAATGTATGTTCTTCAGATTGCACTATTTCTTTGAGGGAAAACTTTGCATACCTAAGAGATTACTGTGAAACAGCATTTAAGAAGAGAGAGCTTAGTATAGTAGATCTATTTTATGCATATTGTTTATAAAGACACATTTACAATTTACTTTTAATATTAAAAATATCTATATCATGAAATTGTTGGCAGTATTTTCAGAATTAATTTTTTTAACTATCTTATTTCTTAAAAATTGCTTGTCCAGTATGATTGATGCTTCACTCAAGTTGGTTAAGCATGCAGTTAAATTTTCAACTAAATAAAAAATCTTTCTCCTTGAACATTTCTGGGGAAACGTTTTAAGTATTACATTCAATTTTGTGCTCCCAAGGCAGCAGCTAAATAAAATTGAATCACAGATTAAGTATAACTTCCTATGAGAGCTGAAAAGGCCAAAGTTAGAAGTGTCAGGTGTGACAATATTTGTGCCTTCCATAATATGCTTTGACACTGACAAAGCTCTGCAAAGAGGGCTTGATGTAAATAAGAATTAGGCCCATCCTTTGTGGGCAAACCCAAAACCAAGGTGCCATTTCAAGAATTAATTAAGGAATATGCACTGCTAAGTTGGAATAGCATGGTACAAACCTCTTGGC
Organism: Calyptomena viridis; assembly: GCA_013390005.1. Classification (NCBI taxonomy): domain Eukaryota; kingdom Metazoa; phylum Chordata; class Aves; order Passeriformes; family Eurylaimidae; genus Calyptomena; species Calyptomena viridis. The sequence continues at coordinate 138,170 of WEIV01010653.1, read as the reverse complement.
CTGAGACCTTCCTGAATTATTTGATGAACTATCACTGAACAAGGTAGTCAAAAATATAATAGAAAATTGGAATAACATGACTCCTCCAAAACTTAAGCAAGTTTTGAAATAATTTTTTAAAAAGATAAACTTGTAATGGAAACCTTGCAGTGTTAGTTTGACTTGAGCTATCATTTATCACTGGGAACAAGAATGTTGAGAGATGTTCACTGCTCTTGGGATTATGCCATATAATGTCACCTAAGAATTCCACTGGGAGCAAAGCACAGGAGAGTGAATGAATTTAACAGAAGATAAATTTACTTACTCTCTTTTTCTGGAGTATTCTCGGTACCGATGTGAGATTCCCTGAGACTCTCATTTTGCCTGTCCACATTTCATAGTTTGGGAATGTGACCCCCCCAAGTCAAACAGGTGTGATCCACTCTGCTGGAACTGAAGAGGGAATTTGGGGAAAAAGAGACACTGATTGTAACTTATCTATCAAAGTAAGGAGTGGTCCTTAACTGAATATCCTTGGCTTCCTCCCCATGTCCATATTTTATTTATGTAGCAAAAATTGTGCCTTAAACTCAGTGGGACAAGTTGAGTATTGATACATAAGTGAACAAAGATGTAATGTAGGTGTCTGAGTAGGATCCTCAGGGAGTATAAATTGGCTTTACTCCCAATGTAGACCTTGAAAATATCTAAGGCGATGCCAATTATGCAACAAAGAAGCTGAGAGAGGTAAATATTAAAATAAATCCTTCAGCTCATGCCTTGTACACCTGGAAAAGTGTAAAATACTCCTTATTTCAGGTAACTTCTGGGGCTGTGGTCAGTACTAAGTGTTGTGCCCCCCAGGAAGTTTGGAGAATTGGATCATTCAGCCTCAAGGTTTAAATTGCACTGAGATGAAGTCACTGTGAGGCTGAAGTGAACAGCTTTGATCTCACTGAGTTTGCAGTGAGCTCATTCCAGGTAACTCAGAAACGATTGCCCTGAAGCAAATGGAATCTTGCATGTTAATGCTCAGGATTGCACAGTTCAAGTTGTGCCAGCTGGGCATGGGATGCTGGCAGGAATTCCATGCACACTCACTTATGGCTGTTACAGTTCAAAAGAAAGTGTTCTCTCTCCTCTTGTTTTAAGTTGTTTTCCACTGGACATTTGAAAAGTTGCCATCTCTCACTTAGTGGGAGAACCTCTGTTAAATTGCAGAGGTCATGCCCTCCCAGAGGAGGACGTACCAAAGAGGAACTGGCACTGAGATGGACCACAGCTCCAGCACTGAACTCCTGTAACATAACACCCACCAAAACCTGTTAATCTGAGCCTGCATTTCTTATACAATCCAATTTCCCATTGGCTTCAAAAAAAAAAAAAAAAAATCCACACATAAGTAATATTCAAAATTACTTGGCAAGGACAGTGGAAGACATGCTCTTAAAGTGAAATTGAATTCAGTACTTCATTACAGGAGAAAAAAAATCTGTGTAACCCAGAAGCACATTAACCCAAAGAGCTTAATTCAGATATTGCAAGGGGTAATATTCTTGAAACTGGCAGTTTAGCAGTGACAGTGTCAAAGCCATGCAGTCCAACAATCCATATATTTTGAGAATGGTGGTGTAATCATAGTCACAACAGACTAAGGATGGAAGAGAAGACAGTTTTGCAGGAACAGGTGTTATCCTATCTGAGGATGAAGGGACTAATGCCCAAAAGTCTAGACTTTTCTTTCAACTGTATAAGCTGCTCTAATAAAATATATTGTTCTCCCTACATCCTGTCTTCTCTTACATGTTGATAGTTATTCATCATGTTTTCCTCAAGCCATGGAAAGTGTTAATATTTTATGTGAGCTACTAATCACTGAAATGCTCTGATTCTAAATGGTTACATCATGGTTAAGAAGTTTTGCCTAAAATACTTTTCTACAAGAATAGGTCTTAAGGGAAAAATGTTCATTTAATGGACAATTTCTATGTACTAATTTAGAACAAATGACTGTTATGAGGATATGAAAACATTCTCTCAAAAAATAGCATTTTCTCTTGTGAATTATATTCAGAATTTTGGTCTAATTGTAAATACTTTCTGTTTCTATGGGACTTTATTTATTAAAAACAAAAACTTGCTAATGGGAATTCATAAGTAGGTTGTAATACTTTCAGACTCTCTGGAGTTTTGGTTAGAATGGGCCATGCCATAACTGAACAATTTGGTTTTTGATCTTCAGTGCTACTACAAACATTTAACAACTCAAGAATAGAGGCAGTCAGCTGGTACATGCCTGCCCTTGAAGCACTTCAGTTTGCCTGTCATTCCTTAGTCATCTGTTCACTTCAGGGATGATGTGGGATCCTGGAGCATTCCCACAGGCTTTGAACCTTCTCAGCTGTTGTTCTGTCCTGTGTTTTACACTCACCTGCTTTTTCAGTAGAAAAGTACTGGAGATAAACCATGTCCAGGGAAAGTAATTTTGTGCACACATCCAGCAGCCACCTGCCTGTTCCCCCACCACGCCAGGCAGCAACACATTTCTTGAAGAAGCTCAAAGCTCTTTGTTTAACAGGAAAATTTGCTTTCTTCAAAGTTCACTGGTGACCATTTCTCCAGGAAATATTGCTGTGAGCAGCCTAAACTGAACATTTAAAGGAGATAAAAACATAACCCGTTGTTATAGAAGAGGCAGCTGAGACCATTTTAATCACGGTTTCCATAACAGTGATGAAAACCTCTTTATCCCCTGATGCAGGTAATTAACCACCTTGGTTGGGATGTGTGTTCCCAGCATCACTTTTCCTGACTCAGACAGCAGTCCTAGAAAATGGAATTCCTGCTGTTACAACTTGTGTCACAGACCTCAGAGGTGCCCCGGGCCTGCCCTGCCCTGTCCCTTCAGCACACACTCTGGCTTTCAATCACCGTGGGTACAGTTAAGCCCCGGAGGATCAGGATTTAATGTTTGATTTGCAGTTGTCAACTCCCTCTTGAAGTTGAGTATGTTTTAATGGGACTTTTTTCCTTTTAAATAAGAGATGATGTCTCACCCTTAAACGGTAACAACTTTGTAAACACAAGCTGTAGCAAGAGATTTATAGGAGGAGGAAAACTAAAAGGAGGGGAAAAAAAACCCAAGCCTCCTGGATCAGCAGCTCAGTTATGTGCCAAAAGCTTCAGATTTTCATCCAGGCATTGGAGAAAATTATGTGCCTCATCATAAATCCCATTCAAACAGCCTTGCTTGTGGTGGCTAAAAATCAGCTGCACAGGGGTGTCTCCAATATGTGAATATAAGCAATATACTTCCACTCTTATCAGCACTACCTGGCCCTGTAGGAAAAACAATTTCTGAACTTCTGGATTTTCACTTTGATAGGCAGGGTATGGATATATGAAATTAAAGTGGTGAGGCTGCACATCTTCAATGGCTTTGAGTAAATGATCAGGAGTTCATGACTAATCCAACAGCAAGAGAAAGGAGGAAATTATTCCAAAACTTTAGATGCAATATAATATTGTTATATATGTGCCTGTTCATCCCTAACATTCAGCTGGAGTACAGCTCCCAACCAGAAACTATTACCAGCAATCTGCAGGTGGAAGAATTCCAGACAGGAAAAACTAACTGCTGTTTGTTACCTTTTCCTCATACATTGAGAGTTGCCTCAAAATTAATTTTCCCTCTCATTTTCCAGTACAAAAAGATCATTTAGACAGAAGCATTTTTGCCTCTGACCAGCCTGCGCTGCCCCTGACCCATCTCCTCAGTCCTCTTTGGCCACACTCCTGCTTTCAGGAACACCAGTTCAGCTGGATTTCCCCCCATGTAGGAGCTGCTCAATGTACATCTCCTCGAGCCCCAGTGCTGAGCTGGAGATGAGCAACTGCAGCTCAGGGTGTGAGTCAGTGTAGTTTCACTGTCTGCAAACACCCTCAGCTTCAAGGACTCTGCAGAACATCCCTGGTGATGGTATCCTGGTCTCTGGACCTTCATGTTCTCTATAAAAGCTGCACACTTTGCAAAGATACCAACCCTTCTTCCCAACATGCACAGTAATCTTGGAAACATATCCTGGTTTATCTGCAAGGCACCTAAAGTTCCTAAACCAGATTAGAGGGTCCTGCTGAACTTGGCCTTACAGACACCAGCCCTGTCCCAAGGATGTTCCACACCGAGACAAGGCCAAGGGAGGGAGCAGCAAGGGGATTCTTTGCTGTCCTGTTCAGGATCCACAGACAGCATCTTACAGGGTTTTACCTTTATCCTTTGCAACAGCCTTTGTGTTTGCAAGAAGTTTTGGTGTAACAAAGCCAGTAGACAGTGTCTATACATTGATATGCTCCCAAATCAGGAGTGGTTAGTTCAGTTCACAGTGTCTTTCACAACACAGACTCTTTATTGCTTGACGTATCGAATCCTGTGCTAAGGCATTGCAAGAACATAGGCTGGCTTAGCCAGATCCTATTCCCAGGAATAGGCAAGCCTCACTCTGGGCAAGCCTCACTCTGGGCAAGCCTTACTCAAGGCAGTAAGTCTCGGATTTTCAGGGTTAAATTCTTCAGGTCTTTTTTTAAATGTGAAATTAATTTACTTCAATAGATTTATGCAAACGGCTAAGATCAGTTCCCAACTCTTAAATGGGACAAGTTTCTAATTAGGATTTTGCTAACTGTTGCTCACTGCTAGCTTTCAGCCCTGCTTCAGACAAGGGTAAAGCCAAAAAAGAGCTTTCTTTAGCTGCAAGTGAAAATAGGCCTTCTATTGCAACACATATTGTTTAAGGACTTTCTTTTTAATTATTAAGCTTCCTTATTGTACTGGGAATGGGTAGCATTTTCATAACAGCATTGGCCAAGAGGAATATCCATTGCTCATGATATTATATGCTGTTACCCAACGAGGTTTTTTTACTTTAGTGGAGACAGCAAGGGAAAACTGTACTCTCCAGAGGCAGGGGAGGGAAGGAGGAATACGCAGCACCATTGGTTCTCACACTGGGAAGAGCTGGCAGTGCAGGAGAAGATCTTGTCCTGCTTGCTGCAATGATGATTAAAGCATTCTGTTGTGTCAGCATATCCTCAGTTTGTTAGTGCGAACTCTCAGCTGGCCATATCCTGCCAGATTTGCAAGCAAAGCCTGCCAAGCCATCTCAACAAAAATGTAGCTTTAAATATTATAAATGATGCTGCATTTTGCTGTGGAAATGTTTCCTGAAAAGGCTGTTCCAAAACATCCTTTATTGTTGGGGGAGGGGAGCAAAAGGGGCCTGGGAGAGGGAGGAGGGAGGAAAAAGAGCTACTTTTAATAGACTTTTCTTTTTTTCTTTGGAGGCCAGAGATTCATTTCACATCATTCTGGAAGTCCAAATGGATTTTTTTTTTCCCAGTGACTATAAAACATTACAGTAATAATTTTGTATGTAAGTTTTTGCAACTGAGCTGGGGTGGGAGGAAGGACAGAGGGCATCTGATTTTATAAAGGATTGCAGGGAGGGATTTTGCAATTGATCACTTCGTAAAATCTTCTTGGTGGACATGTGCTGGCAAGGGAGATCTCTCTTCTTCCTGTTCTATTAAATGAAAAACCACAGAGCAAAGGAGGTGGCTCCTGTAGCAAGGGCTAGGTTTGGGTTCTAGACCAAGAAAAGGATTTAATAACAGGAAAGTATGAACTGCTCAGTGACATCTCTCCACATCAGCTGTTCTCCTTGACCTTTGGGTTCTGGGTTTCCTTCTTTTTCTGTACATGACACAGAACAAAGACCAGAGCTCCAAACCTCTGAGCAAACACACACAGACATTCCAAGCTGCTCAAATCTGAAATTCCAATTGTGGCCCATTTGTATGCAGAGGTCCTTTTAGACAGGACATAGTGTCCCAAAATTCTTTCACTGTCCGGCCTCAAACCAGAATAAATCGAAGGGCATGATCAGGGTTGTGCAATCAGAAATGGATTAGGATGAGCCCAATCCAATAATCCATCCTAACGTGCAAGGAGTAGTTTCATTGCAGTGTGAATCCAGATTATGTTGTACTTGATGTCTCTTATCTGAACTTTAATCCAAAGATCTAGGAGCTCTTTAGCTGAACATTTCACACGTCTTTTATACTTCCTTTTTCTTTAGTTTTCACATTTGAATGTGATTTAATGTGATTAATTCTAGACTGTTAGGCAAGCAAACACATACCAGCTGTGCCCTTACAGGCCAGATCCAGTGTGATGCAGGTTCTGCTTCTGGACTCTGAGTGTACAGTTTGAGCACAAATATTTGGAATTTGTAGTCTCTGCATTTTTACAACAAAATACAAACAATAGTAATAAAGCCAGATTTAGAGAAGGTTGGACATCCAAGGTGTTTTTCTTTGCAAGATCAATTTATGGAATAAAATTCCCTGAGTCTCATTGAACTGCAGTTCAGTGGAAAAAAGACAATGCAAATGACAATCAGAAATAAGTTTGTTCTAATTATTAAAAATAAAGCTTATTTAATTATTAGTAAATTAATTTTTTTTCATTTTTCAGCTGTTATGGAGAAAAATTAAAATGTATGAAGGTAATGAAAGTCCCTGGGAGTTCTTTACCTTCATTTCTGAGCGAACTCCACAAGTGATCATTGCATTTACCATTGTAATGCAAAGGAACAGAGTCTGCTTGCAGGTATAATTCAAAGCTGGTATAATGTCCTTAGAGGCAATGGCATCATACCAAAATGAAATCACAGGGGATGAAATCATACTGAAAAATGGGTTTTGCAAACACGACAGAGCTGTGAAGGTGGCACGTAGGAGTTACTTGGATGGTGTGAGTTCTGAAGAGGGTACTTTGGCACCCAGCAATAAAAATTCTGTACTCACAAAGAGGCTGTTTTCTGATGTAAGCTGCTTTTGGTTCCCCAAAGGCATAACTTTTAATTTGCTCTTTGCAGATGATTGTGAGGTGCCAGGTACAATATAAGTGCAGTGTATTTCTACCTCGTGGTACCACAATACATTGTCATTACTGGCAATTATACAACATAATACATATATTATTATAGGAGGTGTTGGGTTGGAAGGGACCTTAAAGAACACCTAGTTCCACGCCCTCTGCCATGGGCAGGGATATATTGTGAGGGAGGGACCAGTGGGCTGTAAAGGTTTATATGTGACCTTTCATCTCTGTGTGCTCCTCACCACACTTCCGTTTGTACACAATAAAGCTGCACATGTTCACTAACACCCAGCCTGGAATGCAATTAATCCAGAGTTTCACTGACAACCTTCTGGATCCAAGGAAAGATCTCCAAATCTGGGATCAAACCTGGAATGTCATGTTTTTCTCATGTTTAGAGAAAAATCACATTTGTGTCGTAAGTGACACAACTCAAGCGTTCAGGTCTGTGTTCTGGTTGCTCTCAATCAGACAGGATTTCAAGTTAGCAGCCTTTGAACCAGCACTGCTTGTAGAAGTGGCCTCCAGAGCAGGACATGTGAATGAGTGTGACCATTACCACTTCAGTTGTGTGCAAAGAAATAGGAATTGTGCGAGCAGGACAGAGTCGCTTTGGAGAGCAAATCTCCAGTTGTGTCAGAAGCATCTTTAATATCAATGCTGATTTTTGGTATCACATGCAAAGCTGCACCACAGCCCAGTGCAGGCATTCCAATGGCTCACAAGTGATATTCCCACCACACTGTCAGAGTGAGGAGTCTGGTGGTTCTCTGGGAGCTGTTAGTACCCAAAGCGAGTAGGAGTCCATCCTAAATGGAACACTGGGGATACCTGTTCCAAATAGGCAGAAAGGATGTTTGAGGAACAGTAACTGCAAAGCATTTTTTGAGGCATTAAGAATAAGGAAAATGGATTGTCAGTGCCTTTATTGCCCACCTAAAAGCAACAGAGCCATGCTCAGTAATGAGCACAGTGGGAATCTCCTGCCATCCTGGGCCAGCCTGAGGCCTGACTGATGGTCAGTGGCTCAGAAATGTCTTTCTGTACCAGCAAAAATCCTCCAACTTCCACTTGAGGAACATTCATATTCGGTTGTTGGCATTATTCAAACAAGAGGGAGAGAGGAGGAGTTGTCCCAAGGAATGTGTCTGACTGGTTTTCCTGGTTCATGTCATTCCATGGAGGAATACCTGCCCAAGGAGCTGATGGCAGTGCAGGCCACAGGACAGCCCGTGGCTCCTGCTGCACCCCAGATCCTTCCCATTGTCCCCAGTTCCTGTCCCCTGCATCCGGCCCGTGCCCTTGCTGGATGTGAGTGTCTGTCCTGCTCCGAGTTCTGGTACTTTGGTGAGCAGCCAAGGGGCTGAGGATACAGGTTATAATAGCATTTCCTTCCCTGAAACCATTGTGCCAGGGGACGGGAGCTGGGCAGGCCCGGCTGTCCCTGCCCTCGGCAGCTCTCCCGGGGTCAATGGCAACCTTGAGGCCTCCCGGGAAGGAGCATCTTGCCAATTCCATAGGGCAGCAAACTTGTGCAGCAGCTCCGACTGGGAGAGAGCTGAGAACTCACTTTCTTCCTTGCGGTTTTCCTGCTGAGTGTGAAAACCAGGGTGCGCTTCTGCCAAAGCAAATACAAATACAAATACAATCCACAAAATGAGTTTCTAGTCTGCACTGGGACCAAAAGGAGACAGTTCAAAACTCCCATGACTAAATCAAGAAAAGCCCTTGTGAAAACCCACTTCAGACTCTTATCCTTGGGCTGCAGTGCTGGAATCTGGTCTCCCTCAGCTCCAGTAGGTGTTATAACCAGTGCAGGCAGCTTCTCTGCCATTATTGTTTTCCTATGGACCTCTTCTATTCGTACAAATAAATAGACATGGACAGTTGCAGTGCTCATGAGGAGGGTGGTGTGGGACTTGAAACCTTTGTCCTTCACACTGCAGGTTTAATTCATTGGCCTCTCCCTGTCCCTTGCTTGTTCTTCCTCTGATCTGCATTTAGCCAGATGAACACAAGGCCTATCCAGAAGTGCTGAGCAACAAGCAACTGGACTCTGCATACTTAAATATAGATTTAAGAGCCTAATGTTAGGCACTGGTTTTGAAATTCTTGTGTAATTCGCATTGTGAGACAGTGGAGGGACAGTAGTGTGTCTAGGAGACACAACAAATATTCTCCTTTACATTATAAACAAGCCTTCAATAAATAGTAGATGGAGCTATTACCCAATTTGCTGTGGTGTTTGTTGGGTTTTTTTAAAGACATTCCGAAGTACCCTACAGATTTCTGGAGAAATGTCTTGTACTTTTTTCTTGTTTTGTTTTCAGTAAAATGACAACAACAACAAAACGAATGAGTCCCATGCTACAGATCAGACAATGTTTCTTAAGAGGGTTTTAAAGCTTGTTGTTACACAAATATAATTCCTCCTGCCAAGAGTAAGCTCATATATTCTTGGCATGCCTGGTGAGCCTTAAATCACAGGCAGTGGGTACATTCTGCCTGACAGCCAGAGGAATAAAATTTCACTTTGATGGCTGCATGGTAAAGAACTCCTTGTTCAGAATAAAGCCTGTCCCACCGTGCTTAGACCTCCTCGAGCTCAGGAGGCATTTTACATATGTTAGGACTGCAGGGCACAGGAATGTTGTCATATGATTATATCTCCTGATTTTCTTAGAAATTACCCCAGCTGCGTTTTAATGCTGCTGCCCTAATTTGAAATGAGTAATTGCTCAATGGATTAAGAATCCAACATGTTTTATTGGGCATTTTAATATGTCTTTCAAATGTGGTTTCAAAGATAAAATCTCAGCCTCCAAATTGCACCTTTCCCAAAGGAAACGCGTTGCTGTGCTCAGACCATTCTCAGCTCCCTGGGTTCACAAGGCTGTGTGTGACCAGAACAATGGGGAGGGTTAGTTCAGGAGGGGTCTCCCACCAAATTGCTCCCAGGGTTTTGTATCAGTACCAGGCAGATTCATTGTACTGAAGGGGGAGGCTGGAGCAATGGGGTTGCAGGTGAGGGATTACCCTCAGATCATCCAGTTCCATACTAAGCCTCATTCTTAGTCCCCCTCTTACAGTGTCTCCTGCAGCATTGCTGAAAATGTTTTTTTTTCCAAGGAAAAACCCATTATAAATCATCACCAGGAATATTTTAATTTACAAAGAAACCTAACCTTTAATATTTCCTTTAAAATTTCATTTCCCCAATCGTGTATTCACTTACCAGTGAGCAACTCTTTTATTTTTTCTCCTTTTTTTTTTCTATTTCTTTTCCCTCTTGGTGGTTTTGTGTCTTATTTTCTCACATCTCATAGAAAAGCAGGGGTGCCTGGATAATAAGTAGTAAACCCAAATGAAACTATCTAGTGACTTGTTCTCTAGCCAGTGTAAAGCATCCAGTTTCTGGGCTGGGGAATATCACTGGAGCTGGCTTTGTCAGGGCAGCTTTTTCCCTACTACCCATTGACTTTAAAATCAAGTGTTTCCCTTCTGTTTGTGCAGATTTATTAAAGCCATCCATGATGGGAAACACCCATTGGTGTTATAATATTAAAGCAGCCAACTACAGTTTGCAAGAAACATTAAGGGAGATGAGAAAAGATTCTGCACATTAAAATTAACAAAAAGAGAGAAATCACAGAACTACCAAAGGAAGGTGAGAAAATAACAGAAGAGAGGATATTAATTGTTCAATAGCTTCTTTGCTTAAGTCTTCACAGTAAAAGGTTAATTTCCAGAAGATGCTAAGAATAATTAAAATTAGAAGCAAACTAGAGAATAGAGAGTAGGAAGAGAATAGGTTAAATATGTTCAGCTGGGTTAGATACATTCAAATGAGCAAGCTGCAAGGAAATTTACCCTGGAGTATTTAAGGAAATAGCTGAAGCAATCTGAACCATTAAATGATTATCTTTAAGAACTCATGGATCATGGAAATGTGAGGCCTCAAAGGACTTCAGAAGGAGAGATTTCTTTCTTCTATTTTTTCCTTTTTAAAGGAAAAAGAAAGGACCGAGAGAATTACAGATTAGTCTAGCTTCAAAAGAGTTTTAAACTGATTTGTTTGAGTAACTGATCCATCTTAGAATATCCAGCCAATATGTAATAAGTATTTCTGTCAAGAGTAAAATCATGGCACATTAATTTAATTTCCTTTTTTGACAGAGTAACTGACCTGTGAATATGAGGAAAGCAGTGGTTATGCCATGAGATGACCCTGCACAACTGAATGTAACATTCATATAGTGAGAGGTGAAACTATTACAGTGCAAAAATGGATGAAAAAGTATTTTTGGATAGTTTGCTGTCAAACTGAGAAGTCACACCAGCTGAGAGTCAAGAGGGTTTTTCTGGGTGCTGTTTGTTTCATGAGTAGGATAACAAGATATACAATGCACTAGGATTTTAAATCACATCACAGACGCTTAAGCATTCTGGAGCAGAAGTTTTTAATTCAACCTGATCTTGAGATATTGGAATAAGTGTCTGGAATCAACACAATGAGGTTCAGCAACCAGAAATGTGGAGTTTTACCCTACAAGGATGTGCCCTTACAAACTGTGGAATAAAAGGCCATGTAACATGAGCATGTGGATAAAGCAAATTGTGATCCCAATGCACAACACTATTATGCTGCTGTTGCTAAAAAAGGCAGGCACTGCTTGGTAGCCAGAACATCTGTCTGGCTGACAACTGGCTCTCACCACCACCATCCATGACTGTCATGGCACAGCCCTAAGCTGCCTGAAGAGGAGACAGGGAATGAGAACTGGGAAATACCACAAGAAAACCACCTTCTTTCATTTCTCAATAATTTCTTTCCATAGGAAGAGCCCATTCCTTGGTGAGGAAAGCCATCCTTCCCAGCCAGCAGTGAACCAGCCCCCTCACACTCACACTGGTGTTTCTTGGGGGCATTGCAAATCACCACTGGCTGACAACCCTCCCTCCCACCCAGGCTGTGCTTTGGAGGCAGCAGCTCTTTCGAAAGACATTTTGAAACCAGGCAGTTGGATGAATCTGTCTGTGCCTCTCTGACAGACCCACACTGGCCAGTCTCTGGTGCACAGTCTCCTGTTCCCACGAATTGCTGGAGAGTGAGGACTTGATGTTCCCCAGTTCAAGAAAAAGCCTCAGGAAATTGCAAAAAGTCCTAAAAAGCCACAGTTTGTTTTCATAACATTCTTTTCCTTTTAGAGAAGTAATTTTTTATTTCTTTTTTTTTTACATTCTCTCTGATGGTTCAGGAGTTAATGGACATTAATGATCTAAAAACTGCAGAAAAAACTATGACACAAAACACTGGGAAAGTAGCTTGGCTAATTAGCAGGGCTTTATTTATCTAAGAAAAAAGATGTTCAAGTTACACCAAAGAGTCTCAGATTTTTTTTATTTTTCATTTTTTTTTTCTGGCCAACATCTGTTTCTGAATGAACTTCTAGGTTCCTTCTAGGTCCTCTCCTCTAGCTGTGTTACTATTTACAAGGCAAAAAATGTGCATGTATATTATGGCTCCATTTCCTAATACTTAATTTAAGTCTGTCCAAAAGCCAAACATCCAATTAGTCTCATTCTACAGAGGGGGGAGCTCAGCTTGGCATTAATTTCCTGCAAAGATGTTTCAGGCTGAGATGTGGCTTGAACTCTGGAGATGCTGCTCCTTCTACAGGCTCTGGCTGTAAATTTTAGATGACTAAATAAAAGTGAGACAAATCATAGTCTCCACAATAACATGACACCCTGTATCTTCTTTCCAGTCATATACAGAAGGCTTCTTTCTCTCCCCTAATATATGAAATTTTAAAGGATTATTATTTAGCTATTATAGCTGAATAATATCGTGTATTCATGGAACCTGGCAAAGCTGATTTAATTAGTTCACTCTTCTCTTTTCCTTTTCCTTCTCACCTTCACATCCATGAGACTTGTCGGATAACCAGGACACAATCACCTTGTATTGAGCAAAGAAAACCCGAGGCACAAGAAATTTTGTGTCTGCCTGGGAAAAAAAAAATCTAAAATTTCACTCTGTTATACAGCCCCTGCAGTGGATGTGGTTGGACATCCTTCAACCCATACTGGGATGTGGTTGCCAAGATTGTCTCCAAGTCTTCAGGGTGCTCAAGTGCTGCGAGGATTTTGTGTCACTGAAGACACTTGTGAGTGACTTTTCCTGTGTTAAAGCCTTGCTGGAAGAGCTGAGGTTTGCTTTGCTCAGTCCCACACAGTGCTGAGGGTCTTGCAGGGGGATCTCTGCCATCCATTTGCACTGTGTGCACAAGAAAAGGCCTTTCAGCATTTTCAGAAAACAAAATAATGCATTGCAGTATCTCAAAGAGCACCCTAAGTCTGAACTTAGAGCTCACACTGGGAATCCACCCATCTGGAAACCAGTGCAGGAGGATCAGACTGGTTTGTAATACAGGTGTGATCTGATGGCCACACTTATGTCAACACCCAAGAAAAAGAGTTTCAAATTTACCTTTCTAAAAGCACGACCCAGTCTTACATTTCAGAATGCACTGTGCATTTTACTGGATCTTCTCCCAAAATGCTGGGTGCTTAGAACTTGCTGTTCCAGGTGACAGTTCCCCTCTTTGTTTCCAGCTGTTGCATTTATTATTAGAGGAACAGCAACAATACATTAAATGCTTTCTTAATGTTTGTTTCTGTTAGGCAACTGTATCTGCCATGGGGATAACACGCAATCAGGGCTGGAAGAAACAGCACTGTTTGCAAACTATGGATGGGTGAGGGGAAACTCCTTAGTGGGAGCATCCAGGAACAGAAGGAGAAGGGTCTACGAGGCAGACTTTAAATTAAAATTAAATTAAAATATTAAATTAAAATTAAAAAGATAGTAAAGTGTAGTAAAGTATTCAAATGTGGAAATCAGCAGAACCTACAAAAAGCCATTAACAGGTTTAATTGAGCACCAGCTGCTGCTGCTCATGTAAAAAGTGCTAAATGAGGTGGATTTTTATTACTTTCAAAGACAGAAATGCTTATTATATATATATACACATGTCCATACTGTTCTCCTTGGCAAAGGTTTATCCACTGAACTGAAGAGCCTGATAAGTAAATGTCCTCACCACTGTCCTGTGAGAGCAGGAGCTGCAAGTTAATTGTGTTTCATCAAAGTGTTTCCTTAATGTAGCTTCAACGTGTTGGGGTTTTTCCATTTCACTGGTAGCAGCATTTTCAGATCTGGAGCTGCCAACAAAACTCCACCTTGGAGACAGCAAATAGTCTGACTGTGTGTTTAACTACCTGTGTGAATGTGCAATTCCCAGATTTGCTCATAAAAAGCAGGAGATGGAGCAGGAGGAAGGGCTACACCTGCTATTGTACAGCAGAGTGTTACACACAGTTTTGTACATGTGACCTCAAATAAACCTCCAATAAAAGAGGAAACTATACACACGTGCTCTTCTACAGCAGCCACTCTTTCAGACACCTCTACCCAATTTCTATTTCAAGAGTTCAAGACACTCAGCTCCTGCCTTGGAACAGGAGAAGGGATTATAAGGTCTCCCATCCCCTTCTGGCACTTTTCTTCTGTTTCTCTGCCTCTAACTGTGATGTTCAGGTCCTTCACCAGCTCCTCCACTGCACTTTCCTTAAATGGTGACATCAGATCTTGATATCCCAAGTGCTCTTTGATGCTTCTTTGAATTCCTGTCCTTCAGAGCCTTAATTATTATCATTTTACCTGGAGTTACAGTGGGCATCATGTTAAATACAGTCTTGCTTCAAATCCTCTGTTTTACAGAGTTTTCTATGTTACTCCTGTTTTCAACTGACAGAAAATGTGATGAAAACACACATTGGAGTAGTTTAGCAGAGTTTGATGGTTTCAGCCCAATAAACACCATAGATTTCCTTTGATTTAGGTAATTGATTTCAACAATTAAGTGAAGAAAGGAGGACTATAAGAAAGAAATCATTCTTCTGTCTCAATGCTCTTGGAAATCTGTTCCTGAAGTAACTGAAAGGAATCAGTGCTCATCTATTTTTCAGCACAGTTATTTTCCCTGCTATGAGCTGCCTGAGAAACGTGTGCAATAACCAATAGCTGAAGTGAACCTTCAATCTTCCCATCAGCTTTTCCAGTCACTCCCAGAAAATATAATGATGTTTCATTACTGCTCCCACACTGCCTGAGGTCTGTTCTGGAATGTACTAAGACTACACACCGTTGGCCACAATATAATAGAGAGAAGCAGGTGGAAAAATAAAATATGATTTTAATTTCCTGCCATCTACTAACCCTTTACTATACCCAAAGCAAAGAGGGATTATAAATAAGATCTAACTTATTGTTTGTCACTTGATTGATGAACTGTTTAAGTAATTCTCACTAAATGTATTTAAAACATATTTTTCCCTGCCACAACATGCTCTTGGATTTCTTCTCTGGGAACTTGTGTTTACAGAGCTTTGCAAAAAAAACTCCTGTAGCTGAGTTAGCAGAATTCCCTGGCTTGCTTGTGTAGGATTGGGCATATAGACAAAATAGTGGAGTGACAATCTGTAAGCAGGGTGCCACGGCTCCAGCTTGTGCCAAACTGACAGCACTGGGTCCCTGCCAGGTGATAAAGAAATGACGAAATTATCAGCAAGAGAACTTTGGGACTTACAGGCTGTACTGGTTATAAACTGATTATTGCTTCAGTTGGGGAACACAGGATGGGTAAATGTGTAACTGCAGCAGAATCCAAGCAAAGCCCTGGGAGAACCCAGCCGTGTCGAAGGAGTCGGGGAGTGATGAACTGAAGAGCAGATGCTGTGCTCAAGCTGATGGAGTGAACGGAACAGCCTCTTTCTAGGGTTTGAGGGCACTGTGCAGCTCTGTGTTTCCTGAGGTCACTCGTGGTCCTGTGCCCATCCTGAACTGAGCAATGCAGAAATGGGCATGATCACAATAACAACAGCAAATACACCAGAAACCTCAATACAACCCATGAACAAAATACCTCGGTCTGATGGTTGTTCATAAAAGGTGATCTGCTGTGTCACACTCTGTCACCTTCCTCCATCAGTAGTTCTATGGAAAACCAGAGCAAGGCACTGCCTGGACCTTGTATCCTTGTATCCACACGAGTGTTTCATCTCTGGATAACTGACTGACAATTAGCTCCAAGGAGATAATCCCCTTATAAAACCCAGCTTGGACACTCCCCAAATATTTGTTCCAGACAACAGACCTGTAAAGTTTTCTCCTTGTTCTGCCCCTGTTTGGCAGTAGGATCTCAGTCCCACACATAAAGAACCTCAACCCAATTGCTGTTTTACTTTGTTCAGAAGTGCAAGGTGCTTCCCACAGGCACAGCGTTCCCTCTTCCCAGTCTGAGAAAGAACATATATTGTGTTGTTTCACAGATTGCTTCCTTAAGCCAAACTCATGAGGGAGAATTGCTCTTGGGGTCAGAAAAACTAGTGAAACAGAAGCACTCCTAATAAAAATAAATGTTGTTTTTATTCCCCATTAGAAAATTTCCTTCTCCTTGAAGGACAGAGTATTCTGTGACAAATGTTCTCATTCCTTTTTTATTTTTAATGCGAATTCCCAGCTGTAATTGGCCTCAGGTCACATGCTGTTTGTTCTGCCTGAACATCCTCAGCTGATTGCAGAAGTCGTTGTGAGTTGTGAGTCATGTTCTGTCTGTGGCCCGTCACCGCTGGGACAATGGCTCTGCAATTCCAGAGAATTCCCTGCGTGCTCCCTCCGTGTTCAGGGAGGTGATTTGTGCAGCTCCTCTCCCCACACGTTACTCAGTGCAGATGAATGAGCAGTGGCCCTGCCTGGCTGCTCACAATGAGAAAAGGCAGCAGAGGAAGGGACAGCAGAGCCCGAGCTCACACAGGAGGGGCAGCGTGCCAGCTCTCGGGGAGGAGAGTGGAAATCACTCCTTCTGGGGGGGTTTAAGGCAGGTCTGCAACCAGAATCACCCTGTGAAGAGTTACTGTCATCCTCCTGAAATCTCAGCAGCATTGGGATAAACAGGCTTTAAAAATGCTGATCAAGCAAGTGTTGGAACTTAAATTTCTACCAGCTCTCTGCAGCTATTTGTCTTGAGTTTTGACCCTTCATTTTCACTCAGTTGTAAACATCTTAAATGGGCTAAGCTGCCCTGTTGCCTGGGCTTCTATTTCTGCCTCCTTGTCTTGGAATGTGTGAATTTTGGGTGGCTGATCGTTAAGTCTCACTTTGTTTGATGGCTGTCTCTGAACAGGAAAAACCTTTCCAGATATTGCAGAGTGAGCACCATTGAATTTATGGCTGTTCTGTTCATGAGGATGAGAACAGTATCATTTACTTCATGAAATATTCCCTATTTTCCCCTAATTCAACAAGTGACAACTCATTTAAAACATCTTGTGCCATCCATATGAGCTCTGAGGGAACACCCTTTCCTGCAGTTGGTGCTCTGAGGTGGGAGAGTACAGGGTCCCTCACATTAAAGAATTTGTCCTTGGGCCCGTGGTCTGAGCACCAGTGACCACCATGTTTTCCAAAAGCATGGGAATATTTTCAGCCTAGTCCTGGAAATCACTCCACATGTACATAGAGTTCTCCTGTTTTCTTTTGTGACTGGCAGCCACTTGACAGGAGGATTCTGGATATTTAGTACTCCAGATTTAATACCCTGGCTCTACCTCCCAACCATCCCAGCTTGGGATATTTGGCAGAAAGCATTTTTATTTTATTTTCCCAAGTAGTAACTCTAAGAAATTCCATCAGTAGGATCTACAGTCTGTATCAGCTGCTGCTTCTGTCATATTTCTCCAAGGCTTTGCAAAGAATGGCTGGATTTACGGAATCCTACTCAGGTTTTGTCTTACCCATTTATTTCCTCCTCTGTTTATACATATGAGAGAGATCAAACCTCTGGAGAATTGAGTGTATTTACCTACAGAACAGTGGGATTCAGCAGCAAGGCTGTCAGTCCCTGTTTGAGAAGTCACTCCAGTGCAGACACCAGCCTGGAAAGCCACATCTCACTCAGGATTTGTAACCCTTCCTTCCTGATCTGTGCTGAGCCAATCAAAAACAAATTGCCTGGGTCCTTTGCTGTATAAATAGGAATAAAATTTGTTTTCTGTAAAGTGCTGTGCAAAACATACAGCTTCTGCCCATACCTTTGCACTAGCCAATAGTTTTGTTGATGTGGAGACTCTCTTGGTTTGTATCCAATTCCAATATATTTTTCAAGGAACATTTGTTTGAAGCAAAAATAACACCCGCTTCAAGATGCAATATTCACTAGTGCCAGTCTTGGCTTATTTTCTGATTTAGGATTAAGTTCTGGAATTATTGCAGTTTAACACAGTTTGTACTGTTTCTGAAACCTTTTGGTAAAGGGCACTTTTTCTCTCATGGGAGCTACAGACACTTGCACCAGCACTGAATTTGGACTCTGGAATTTTGCCTACTAGAAGCTGCAGATAACACCATAGCTGAGCTGCTGCTGATTATACATAATTATATATTGGCCAGTTAATTTCTAGAGCAATTTTTTAAGCTTTCACAGGAGAAGAAATGGAATAATTTCTCATCTTAGCAAATGATAGCTATTTGTATGCAACTGTGTTAAGGGTAGCTCTGCATCCAAATTAGTAACTTGACTAGAGCCTGAACTCCCAGGCAATCAGTGGGGATGGCAGGATGCTGGCTGTGGGAACAAAGGACAGATCTCTTTGCTTTACATTTTGCCCAGCAGTTAAAAAACAGAGAATACAAGTCACCTTATTCTTCTCAACAACACAGGCAAAGAAATCACTTCATTCTGACTAACCAGGGAAAGGGATTATCTTTTGCAACTGGCCCATGTCAAGTGCCGTACCTAGAAATTAATCTTTTACAAGCACTTATGTAAGTGAAACCTGTGGACTAACAATGTGCTGTGTCTTGTCAGCGCCTGTGTGACTCAGCATGGCATCAGTGAAAAAAAAAGAGGAAAAAAAGAGGAAGTGAAGGAGGCAAAGCCGACACGCCTGTCAGATGACACACTTGTGCAGGAACACTGGGGCTGGGTCACACGATGTGTGTGGGGCAGCATCTTCAAACATCTGTGACAGAAGAATGCTAATTTTTGTCAGTGCCTTCATTTATTCTGAAACAGGATACAGAGCCCTTGTTCATGCAGAGTCATCCTGGAGGAAGCTGAAGAGTTGGCACAGGAAAACTTTAAAATATCCAATACTGTTTCAAAAGATGACTAGGTTTCAAAGAGAGACTGTTTCAAAGTTTCAAAAGGGACTGGGCATGAAATAATAGCCAGGTTATACTTTATCTGCTCGTGTGAGAGTGGAAAAGAAGTGGTGGCCAAACGGTGTGTTCCTTCCTTTTGGTGCTCCTTTGGGAGCAAATGCTGACAACAGAGTGTTCTGGGAAGGAGCAGAGGTGAGCAGGGCATCCCCTGCTTCTGCTACATCCATTGCCAGAAGACTTGGAAGCCTCAAGCTTTGACTGATGCTGCAGTTTAACTCAAATCCTCATCTCAGGAGCCAAAATCTCTAGGGACACTTGGAATAATCCTCAGGCTGCAGAAAACTAAAGGATCGTTCTTGGCAGCATGGTACTGTACTTTATGAGAGCCTTTCCAATCTGCCTGGTTTATTAAACACAGAGAAATTGCCCTATATTCCTCCAAATTACAGACCTCCCCATCTCTGTATAACAGCTCCTTTATCCCCACAATGACGAGGCTGTCACATAAATCACACTCGTACAACAAGTAGGATTAATTATAGATCCAGAAATATTCTTGCCCACATTCCCACCCCTCCACAGCCCACAAACCCCTGTGGCAGTTAAAATATGTGGATTATGGGTTGCTTCCCTAGGGTCACTGGAAAGCTCAGGACAGATGCTTGGAATCCTCTTGCTGTCAGGAATGCTGCTGCTCTCTGAGACATCAGCACCAAATATATAAATAACTGAGGGCCAAGTTGGTTTTACTATATTTTGAAACCTCATGTTGATGCAACAGGACCCTGCAGTGCTGCAATAGGGCTCTGTGTGAAAAAGACAGCAGAAGTTTCACCAGGCAAAGTCTCAGGAAGTTCAGGAACAGCAGAGTTTTGGTGCAGCTCCAAAATGGGAAGACCTGGTTGTTGTACACTTGTCCCAGGTGGCCTTCCCATGTCTTCAAAGTGATGGGAATCATTGAATCACAGAAGGGTTTGGCTTGGAAGGGACCTTAAAGCCTGTTCAGTCCCACCCCCTGCCCTGGGCAGGGACACCTCCCATTATCCCAGTTGCTCCAACCTGGCCTTGGACACTTCCAGGGATGGGGCAGCCACAGCTTCTCTGGGCACCCTGTGCCAGGGCCTCCCCACCCTCACAGCCAGGAATTCCTTCCCAATATCCCATCTCTCCCTCCCCTCCAGGAGTGGGAAGCCATTCCCTGTGTCCTGTCACTGCATCCCTTGTCCCAAGTCCCTCTCCAGCTCTGCTGGAGCCCCTTTAGGCTCTGGAAGGGGCTCTAAGGTCTCCCTGGATCCTTCTGTTGTCCCAGCTCTCCCAGCCTGTGAGAATGAAGTACAAAGCCCAAATGTTGTGTGGTAGGAGGTTAGAGAGCTCTGACATGGGGAAGGATATGAGGCTGTGTGTTTGCAAATGCAACTGGAAATAATGGAACACAATTAAGAAAAAGAACTTTGGTTAAAAAAAAATAAGGAATACTGAAAGACCATATATCATAAAATATTTTTTCCATGAAGTTCTATTTCTTGGGGTTTTAAAAGCAAATGTACCCTAGTATTTAGGGTAAGTCTTAAAGTCACCTTAATCTTCCTGACATGCCTCTTTCCCACTTATACAAGTTTCTCAAAATTAGGGAAGACCCCGGAAGAGGAGTAAGGGGTATGTCCTCTACTTATAAGTTGCACAGAATTCCTGACATTTGTCTTTTTTCTCACTTTTTTCTCCACTTATCTCTCTTCCCTCTGAATATTCTCTCCTTTCTGGAGGCCATGTGAAGAGCAAATCAATGTTTCTGAGCCAGGAAGGGTAAAGGAGACCAAAGGCTGGAAGTGCAGCTGTGACCCCCTGGCTGCACCACACAGGGAAGGAGGGAACAAATTCCAGAAAGCTTCAGGAGCACTGAATTGTTGGATGTGTCTCAAGGAGAGACAAGGAGCCCTTCTAGGATTTATTTTACAGGTGATCATTCTTTCTCTAAGTTCAGCAATTCAGATTGAAGAAACATGCTGTGTCAGACTTTCCAGCCTTGAAAGAAGCTTAAAAACATTGCACGAAGTCTGACCAAGATGATTCATGTAGGGTTTGCTTTCAAAGTCCTCTGTGATTTTCTCAATTTTAACAGAAGGAGGAATTTACTTTAGGATCATCAGAAAGTTTGTGTTGAGGACATGCTTGATATTAATGATCAGTACAGGCCTAAAGAGAGGCAACAATTTTACTGTACTAAATTATTCTGTGGGGGCTAAAAGTCCTTTTTATCCCTTTCACCTCTTTTTATGGTTGTAAACACTGCAACACTAGTTTTATAAAAGGAAGGTTGTCTGAAAAAAAAAACCCTCCTAGAATTAATGATATTAACACCCTTCCCAGCCAGTTTTAAAACCTTCATTCTGCTCTGTCTGCTTTTATTTTCCAGTGCAGTTGATGCAGAGACATTTCCCTTCTTCCTGGAGAACTGGTTTTATTGCCAATACAAACTGCTACTGGAAATCCTTCTCCCAAAAACAGGTAGTACATGATGAACCCCCTTGGCTTCCATGGAGCTACATGTCCTGATAATGTCACCAAAATATTATTCACCACAGCCAGACCCCAGTGGCACTGGTCCCTCTGTTCAGTCTACCCACAGATAGTGCAGTGTCTCTGAGGGAAGCTCAGACTTTGGCACCTCCTTTTGTTTTGGCTGTACAATGATAAGATACAGCAGATTCCTGTTTTCCTTATGAAATAAATTGGTACCCACTCCCTCCTTTCTTCACTGATAATCAGAATTTAATTCTGAACACATGCTGCCTCACAGGATGGAATACAGGTGCCACCTCTGAACTGTGCTTTTCACATCACAGACACCAGACAGAATTTAGGAATTCTGTGGTGCAAATAGATGTTGTCACTGCACTGTAAGCAGTAAAGTACATATCTTTAAGTTATTGATGTACATTGACATTATTTAACTCGGCAGCAACGGGACAGAGACTAAACAGTTGAGTTTGCCTTGAAATTCTGATATGGGGAAGAACCACTGGTGAGTTTATCTACATGGATACTCCATGCAGAAGTCTAAATTCCAATGATGAGCTCACATCCCTCCTAACACTGAAAACCTCTTACTTAAGAAATGAGAGGTAGAAAGTTCCAAAACCCATCTTGGGTTGTGTGACATGGTTGGAAGGGGAATCTGTTCTGCTGAATCCGTGACTTCAGAGCTGGCAGCACGGGGAGGGTTTTTTCCCCTCTGAAACTTAATGTAACCTGGATTTTACCTCTTGAGAATGAGCTCAAACCCAGTAATTTTAGGTCTTTTTCTTGGCTTTTCACACCTGTTTTTCCCACTGCCATGGCTTCCATTCCACCAAAGACAGAAGATGTTGCAGAAATGCAGCATTTGACATCCATTTTTCCCATCTTCCTCTGAAGCAGGAGGAAAGGTCCCTCTGGAACACAAGCTACCAAATTAGAACTACCTGGGGTCTGGTGCAGCTCAGCAATTCCTAACTGGTTTTTTTGGCACATTAGAAGACACTTTAATTTGCCATCCATAAAAATACCTATGGACTCACATGAGAAGACTTTGATTAACAGAGCATGGGTTTATTTCTGTTCTGATTCCATGTCATTTGACTGTGTAAAATCAGAAACAATAGAAGGCAGAAGCAAGGAATTAGTGTTGTGTGAATACCTGTCATGTTTTAATTGATAGAATGATTTGTCAACAATGTAAACAAATGATGGTTCTCACCCCCCCTGGAACTGATGTTAAATGAACAAATACAAGCCTCTCATTTTATCAGATGTCACAGAGTGGGCTGTTCTATCATTCAGAATCTCAGCTTCTGCCATTACTGCTGGTTCAGAGTTAAAGAGGTGAATGAACAGTTAAATCCTGTCCTTAAGAGCAGTTTTACTTTAATCCACATTTTCTGGTCCTTTCCAATTTGCTGCAACCTGCACACAGACCATGAATGTACATTAGAGAGGCTTTTCAAACTCCTGCTGCTCACCTATGAGACCAGAATGTTCCTTATGGAGTAGGGAAGGTTATGGAGATTTTAAATATGCATTATAGATACTTAATAGGAGGAAGGAGTGAATTTGCATTTAGATAGATGCAACTATTGCTGTGAATACATAATAATTTCAAAATTAATTTTTGTAAAATGGTTACTTTAAAGGATTCTTCAAAGAATTATAAGAAATAATAGGTCTTAAAGAACAGTGCTATTCTCTATTAATATCAAAGTAAGTGGTATGTAAGTGGCTTCATTCCTTTTTGCAAATAGGGGTCGTGAGTAACTGAGGTGTTATTTGTCAAGTGCATGTCAGAATGGGGAACAGAACCCAGCATTCATATTTGTAGTCCCTCATCCTGTCTGCCTGGACCATGGTGCCTCTAAATATCCTGCTGGAAAGGTGTCAGAAATGTGGCATTTTTGTGAAAGTCTGTGAGGAAAGTGTATGGGCCTTGCATAATAGTCAGTTGTGTTTTATTTATTCCCAGTATTTGAATCCAACCACGAGTCATTTTTCAATCAGACAGTGTTCTCTCAGGGGCTGGACACCCGTTGCAGGATTGGATGCAATCCTGCTCCAGTCTTGCAGTGAGTTGTGTTAATAGTTTGCAGTCACAAGACTTTCCATGGATACCCACCAGTGCCAGCAGGCTGCCACTGGATAACCCTGCTGCCAACACAGGGAGCACCCAGCAGTCCCACATCCCAAGATTTGTTCCAGAATCTGTAGGTATTTCCTTTGTGTGGTTTCTGTAGTGAACAACAAGGACTGACACATGGGTATGACTTTATTGGGTGTTTGAGGACAACAGTCACATATATTTAAGTGTACAAGAAGTTACACTGACTACACACATTGCAGAAACATCATTTTTTGCCAAGTACAAGCGTGGCAAATTTAGCTTGGGTTCTGCAACACCAGATAAGAGTCTGCCAGGTTCCTTGCACGTGTCTAAAATTAAAAGGTTCTAAAGGTCAGATCAGGCCCTCAAATTCATCTGTGCTGTGACCATATCAGCAAAGGATGCCCTCAGTGACCCAACTCACAGTGAGTCTGTGTAGGTGTGATGGACTGAAACTCAGCAAACAGCTCTGTGTGTAGTTTCAGGAGATGAACTGTAAGCAGCAGTTCACTCACCTGGAGCTGTGGTAACTCTACACTATGAGAAGGAGTGTAAAAAATCAGTTTTTTAGCAGATCAGCTGCTGTGAACAAAGCCCAGCTCTCCTGAAGCAGCAGCACTGTGTGCAGTCTCATTTTCAGGGGGAGTTGCACTTAATTCAAACCAAGCAGCATATTTACCAGAGCTCATGGATGGATCTCAGGGAGCCTGAGCATTAACTGATTCCATCTTTCAATGCTGCTGAAAGCCAGATGACATGAGAGAGAATGTTCTGTTCCTTAATAGTGTCACAAACACTTCAGGGTGACCATCCCACAACTACTTTCTCTGTTGGTGTGTTGATTCAACAAGATGGGAACAGGAGGGAAAAGCAGTGGCTCAGCACAAATTCTAGGGTGGTAAACAGCCTTGGTGGACACAGATGCCTTCAACAGGAAAGGAAAATCATTCACTTAAAAGCTGGATCTCTGGGTTCTCTTGATTTAGAGAACACCTGCACAAACAGCCCAGCAGGCATCAAAAAAATCTAATTCTGTCTTTTGCCACCTGCTTGCCAGGTTGTCATGTGGTGGTTGCACGTTTGGTAGAGACTTGGTTTGAACTATTTTATCTGTGCCACCTCAGGGCTGGTATTTTGGTTCTGAAAGGGCAGCGTGGTGCTCGTGCCCACCACTCATCAGCCTTCCACAGGGCACAACACCACTTGCCAAGCAGCTCTGGGGTCACACTGGCAGCAGGTTTACAGCCAAGCTGGAACTCCAGCTCCACTGGGAGTCTCAAAGTCCTGCAAAACTCCACCCTAGTAAAACCTTGGAGCTTTCAAAGCGATGCTTTCAGAAAGATAAGCACAGGTTTGGATGTCAGGCAGCTCCCAAGCCTTGGCACGTGGCTACTGAGAAGTTGCTTCTGATAGAAAATTGAGCTGAGCCACAGTGAGATGAATGGGTTGACACCAAGGGTTCGAGTGTGTGGTAGTTTATGTGGCAGACAAACAGCTTGATTTTCAGCCTGCTGTCTATACCCTTCTTGTGACTAAAAATAAACCTCCACACGCAGCAAAGAAAGTCATTTACTGGCACTTGGGCCTGATTTAAGAATTATAAAAGAAGGAAACATTAGTTGCATTTCTGTAAAAAGCACTTAATCAGCAAAGCAGAGTTCCTTTAAAGCCTTAGTATGTCTAATTCTCCTTCCTTTTACTAGGCAGTCTTCCCCTGCAAGCCTCAATAATTTGTTTCCCACCAAAAGACAGAAATAGTTTTAGAACAACTTTTACTAATGTTTACTGTGGCATATCGTGCTTATAAAATCTTTTTAATATGTAACCATTTAACTTCTGTTGGCCAGATGAATTCACGGTGGTACAGATATTTTGTAAATAATGGTGTTTGGCATTACTAACTAAGCATCTGAGTCAGAGCAGATTGTAAAAGAAAATGGCCTTGGAAACAAACTTTGGGGTTTGCAGAGCAGTAAGATATATTAGGCAAAAAAATGTTAGGGTTCAGTATTTTCTTTATGCTGCAGGATGGCAGTTGTGTGCCCTGAGCTTGTGTGAGGGTGTTTCTGAGGTCACCAGCCATCCCAGGGGGAAGTGAGTCAGCAAAAGCCTAAGTGATTTCAACACCTTTGTTATAAATTCCATAGATTAGTAAGATGAACTTTACAAAACTTGTGCTAATTTGGGACCTGCGAGACTTTCCACTGGGTGACTTTAAAAAATTAGACACACTGCCACAATATTTGCATGAAAACAGAGCTAAGGACTCCTGCAGGAAAAAAATCTTACTTTGCTGCTCTACAACTGCATTCGAAAACAGTTCCTGCCCTAGAAAAGTTTGAGGCAAGACAGTAGCTATTATAAGCTATTATAGCATTAAGAATGAGAGTAATTGTGTTATTGAGATAGAAATATATTGCTATTTCTACTATAACTCAAAAGTTCTAGGAAAACATTTTTTGCAAAGGCAGATGTATCTAAAATGCTCATGTTGTTAAGCAAAACCAATTGCAAAACACACACCTCAAGGTGAAAAGCAAGCTAAAGAAGCAGTTTTAAGGAAAAAAGAATCCCCAAAAAAAGACCTCTAGGATCTGGTAAAAGAGTAAGGAAAGCATGTGTGGTTTAAACTGTAATGTTCTTTAGGAGGAAGCACAGAAATTTATATCTGAATGCTAAAGACAATTATGTTTTCTGCCATCAGGAATATAAGCAATGAGGTTCAGATGGCTTCACATGGCTGTGGCCTGTTAAATGGAATGAACATCCCTTTATCTCACTCCAGAATTGCAGCCACCCCCTGCCAGCACCTTGCAAGTCACATGAACACAAGCAAGATGGAAATAGGAAACACAGGTGTGTGTGTTCACAGCATCATTCCATTGCCATTCCCCAAAGGATTCAGTTCTCTGGATCAGCACACAGTGGTTCTCTGTCCAGCCCAGAGTGACAAAGCAGGAGGTTTGTCCCATTCTTCTGGGCACAGTTATATCCAGAACAAAGTGAGTACATGTAGGTTGTTCCAGACCTTAAACACTTTCAAAGGCATCCACATGAGCCTCCTCAGAGGTGGATTCATCAGGGTGCTCTCTGTTACAAGTGTTCTCCCTAATCCAAGACCCAAATACAGAATCCAGAGCCTTACAGGCATTTCATGGAATTGTGATTCTCCTACAGGACTCTGTGGCTGTAACACAGTGAATGGAATATATCCACTTATAGATGGAGTTTTCCATCTGTGACAGGTTGAAAGTGCTAATTCAAATATCCTTCATTTCTCTCCAGTGTTTCAGGGCACAGCAGGATGGAAATCACTTATATGAAATATGATAAATGTTGAAAGAAAACACATTTTGGGTCATTAAATTATGTGTCTAATTTCTACCTGCTGTTGTCAGGGAAAGGATATGAGAAATGGGATGTTTAGATATATATTTTTCTGGAACATTCAATTATATGCGTATGATTTACATGTTTGTATCTATTGTTTTACACATCTGAATACCAACATCTAGTTGTGATTTGACTGTTAATCAACTTCTTCCCTTGTGATACAAAATCCAATCATGTCATCAATTGCACAGTAGGTTTCATAACAACCTGCTGCAGTGCAATGACAGGATTGTTCATATTCAAACACAGCCACCCATATTGCCTGGCCACACACCTCTGCTCTGGATTTACAGGAGAAACGAAACAATTGGAGCTTGTTGTAAATTTTATCATGTGTGAAAATAACCCTGCAGGAACACACAGTAGGTGCTTTGTGGCAGCTGATGTGCAAAAGAATCCTGGAGTAAAAACTCAGTGAAAAAACCGAGCACTTCAGCTTAACCTGGAATTAAACACTCCAAGGTCAGCTCCAGGCATGGGCTGGGATAATAGCACAGTTTCACCAGGGTAAATATGAAGTGCTTGTTGTTCTCTTTTTACTTCAGAATAGTTCAACAGTTATTTATGCAAGGGGTAAAAACCTGCATTTTGAGCAGTGCAGAGCAATCCTTCTGTAATAGAGCAGCTTCTGTAGTGGTTCATCCCTTTGTAAGTGAAGTGCAACACAAAATGCCACCCTTTCTACAGGTGATTTTCAGCCTCTGGGGGCTGAAACACTGAGGAGTGGTTGTACTGCTCAGAAAAGTCCTGACCAACCAGTCCTGTCCTGTGCCAACCTCTTTAATTCACTCCTGGTGTTCATGTTATCTTATTAATATGTTCATAGCAACATATTAATAATACTACTAATTAACATAACAGCCATTTCTCTCAGTGATCACATTCATGATCGGGGTTAATATGTCTGTGTTTTTCAATCCTTAGCATATTGTAGAAAGTCTTTCTGGATCATCTCCTTTTTCACACAGATTTCTGAACCAAGCCCTGTTTACAGTGCCCTCGCTACTAAATAATGTTTTAATGTTTAAATTCCATTTTATAGACTTGTTCTTTTCCTAAAAGTCAACTTTAGCTGGCATAGCACGTCCATGATAAGTATGATTTTAAATGGCCATGCTTGACCTGCCCATTCCAGAGATAACTGGTCACAGTTACCTGAGTTACAAAAGGTGTTTCCTTGATAAACTATTGGTAAACTACCTCAGATCAACAGCACTGCTCCTTTATTCCAGGGCAGTGAGAGCAGTGATTCCTAAAGGAGTGGTAATGATCCCAACCTTGTGCTGTATCTCATTTTCATGGCAAAAATCAGGAGGCAGATGTGATAACAAAGCCCTGGTGTCTGTGCAAGTCTGTGGCTCAGGGAGTGAAGGTGCAGAACAACCAGGTGGAGATCACACATCCCCCCAGACACCTTCATGTGGGTAAGATGTCCTCAAATCCCACCTAACATGGACCATTCTTTCCAGTCTGACTGTCCCTTACACAGCTTGACAGATGGGAACAAGATTTCCCTACTGTTTGCACTTCCTTTTATGAGTTATTTACTTTTTTTTATCTGGAGCCTGGATTTCAAACACTCCTGTGCTCACGTGATGATCCAAGGGGATCCAGTCTGTTTGTATCTTACTCATTGTTTAAACATTGTCTCTTACTCATTGTTTAAGCCCACAGCACGTTATAGTTTGTGAAGAGAACTACCCTGGTTTATATAGTCTGGTCTAGCCTACAGCAACACAATTATCTCTTTTTTAACATCATTAGGCCAAAATTTGATGTAGTTACTGTAGTCACCACAACAGGCAAGGCCAAAATAGGTTAAAATACTTCTGTAAGACCAATGATCTTTGGAAGCTGTTTGTCATTCTTTCCTTCAGGGTCCAGTGTGAGGATCAAGTACTTCAAAATCAGCCCTTTGGTTTCAGGCTTCACTTTTCCATGCTGGTGACTGTGGTGTGGATCCAGCTACAGATCCTGGATAAACCTTTAGCCCAACATTCCTGTGGCTGAGACTCCAGAAGAAGCAGAGCCCAGCAGGTAATGGGGCAATGAAAAATGGATTTAACCCACACTTGAGTTCAAGAGGTGCAGGGGGAGGTGAGGAACAGAACACAGGAAGGGCAGGGACAAATGAGCCAAGGAACTGCACAAAGAAGTACAAGTGAGACACCAAGCCATTATAAGTTGCTCCCTTGGTTTATGGTAGGTAATTGTTTGCCTTTGTGTGCTCATAAATGCATTTAAAATAAACAGAACATTTCCTAGTATAGGCCATGGCACTGTTTTTTTTCCTGGTAAATGTTTTAAGAATACCATCGGAATATTAAGATGCTGACATGTAAAACTCAACAAAAGAGCTACAAGCCTTTTCCTGTTATTAAACAAACGGAAAGTAAATATTCAGGATTGGGATATATTCCATAAGAGGATGTTCTGGGTTTGGTTGGGTTTTGTTTGTTTTTTACTTAAAAACATATATACTTTTGGCAACAAATTCATTTATTTGGTTTATTTCCATTCTTAGAATGTGATGATTTAGAGGTTTATCTTGATTTCCTTGTTATTTTGTCCTTCTGTCAGCTCTGACACATGAACCTGGACTGCATTTAGGATGAGCACTGAGACACATCTCAGGTAATATGTGAATCCCATAGGATTGGTTCTGTGCTTAAAGGCAGACACATTCCATGGTCTAAATTACATGGAGTGACAGCAGATTTTCACTTTGTTATATAATAAAAATAACCTACTCTGTTTTCTTAATATTGTAAATGAGGTAAAAGTGTTGGAGCCAAATCCAGTTGTAAATGTTACACTCACATCTACAGGAATTATAAATCACCAAAACCTAGTTTGCATCTGGTCCTGGAAGCTGCCTTAAAATGGTCTGGCACATGGCATTCCCTAAAATCTGTTCCATCCTTACATTTAACAAACTGAAAATGCCTGGGAAACCAGAAGAAAAACAGTGAAAAAAAAATCTTCTGGGTTATTCCTAGAATGGAATTCAATAATCTTCATTCAGGCCTTCACTTCAGCCCCTTGGAATTCCCTAGTATTTGAATGAAATAGCTGCTCCCCGACCTCTTATTAATGAATGAGTATGGAAATCACAAAAATATGCAGTGAAAATCACCTTCAATAAATGAACATCAAGGCCAAAAGGTGTTACCTACAGATTTATTAAAATGGTGAGCACAAATTTATGTGCACAGGAGCATAACTGAGCCTTCCAGCACCCAGGGAAAATAGGTAAATATTAGCCATCAATATTTGAAGAGAAATGTAATGAACAAAGCAATTATTTAACAATTATGCAGGAGCATCTAAAAATCTGGGCAACTGATTTAAGGATTCTGGGCTCATCTGACTGCAAAAAACCAGCTGTGAATAAAGAATCTAGAAAGGAAAAAAGAAAAGCTTTTCCAACTATTTATTCCTACAAACCAATACAGAGCACACAATAATTTGAAAAAATATTAGGAAGAGCAAGGTTGTAAAAAATCATAGAGACAACAATATCTGAAATGTCTGCCAGCCCTGAAGGACCTGTTTGAGAGTCTAAGATGGGCAAGTGAAAGGTGTTTTTTGAGTGTTTTGTGTTCGATTTGGTGTCTTTTTAGACACAGGCCCAGGTGCACAGTCCATTAATATGAAAATCTATCTGGTATTTACATCTTTCAGTGGAGCAGAGCGATTTTTCTGTATTTTGCACAGGGCTGCCACGGTCACTGGAGCTCTAATCCAAAACTGCTGAAACATGGACACCTAGTGGAGACACCCGGCTCTGAGAGTTCTCCTTTCAACTGAAATACAACCTGAAAATGCACTTTTACTGATCATCCTGCTGGAACCTGGAGTCCTGTCCTTCTTTCTCCCTGCCCTGCCCAGTGCTCAGTCACAGGAGGTGAAGGTGAGAGTCAGAACTGGGCAGAACAGAAGCTCTGGGTCATTTAACAACTCACCCAGGGGGTTGATGGAGCAGAAAAACTAATGAGCTACGAAAGAACAAATAGTAAATAATTTTATTTACAAAAAGTAAATAAATCTGACGCTGGAGCTCAAGGGCTGGGCAAAAATCAGTTGTAAGGGCCCTTAATTCCCCCTGAAATTAAGCTCAGGTCTTCTGCCTTGGTTTGCATGGGGAGAAGAAAAGAAGAGACTTTGGGGAGGCCGAAGGAATTGATGCAGAGAAAATGAATGTTCACATCATTTTCCAAAGCAGGTGGTTTGCAATACAAATTGGGAGCTGCCCATGAGGACAAGGAGTGACTGTGCCCTGTGGCACCTGCAGAGCCCTCGTGTTGTACCTGATGGGATGGCAGCTGGATCAGATGGTTCTGTGAGAATTCTGCACCAAAATGGGTTTAATCTCCCAGAACACAAAAGCATTGTCCATGTCTGAGGTAAGTATGCTAAGAACATACTCATTTTAATGTTCTCTTTTCTCATGCTATCCATTTTATTGCTGTCCACCTTGGGATTTCTATTATGGGATTCCTTATTGGGTTGATGCTTGGCCAATATTTGTCTGACTTCTCCTTTTTTGTCTCCTGTGAAAACCATCTGAAACTAAGCAGAAACTAACCTTGATTTATTTCTTTAATAAACAAAATTAAGATACTGCGTATTAATAAAAATGAAAAGTATTCCCCAGTTGTTGTTTTTTCAAAGTTTCCAAAAACAGTCCCATATCTCTGTCAAAGTTAATGTAACCAGAATTTCCATGGGAATTTCTGTCAGTCTGGGGAAACTGGAACTGGCTAATGTAAATAACTACAGCCCATCCTCCCACCACTGTCCAAATCACCTTGTGAGAAAGAAAAGGGCTTTATTTAAAAAAGAGAGTGTCCTCATGTTTCTTTTGTGGACTACAACTAGCACGGGATAAGAAAACTTTACAAGAACATTCTGTCAAAAACAGAGACAGAAATTATTATAATGACAAATCACGACTTGAATTTCATGGGGTTCTATGCAAAACCTTTTGGTTTTGGCACGGATTCCAAAATTACCTAAAGACACTATAAGAAGAAATCATTCTTTTATGATTTTATGACTTTCTTGAGAGTGCTACATGGGCAAATAGTTTTAAAGGCTGACATTTCTGTTTCTTTTAATAAGCCTAAGCATGTAAAATATGTATTTGAAGAGTACCTGGCCTGTATGTTTTGGCTGAGATTGGGCTGGGAATTAACTTCCCAACTCCCTATAAAAGTCCCCAAGCATCCAGAAAACAACAAAACCTTAGATAACAAAACTCCTTGGTACCTTCCTCCAAGTGGCAACTCAATTTTACTGGCAGCAGAATCTTCATAGCCTGACAACTAGTTAATATTAGCTGTTAAATATTAGTTACTATAATATTAAATGAGCTCTTATTTTATAAATGGAATGTTTCATCCAAGTGATTCCAGACGAGCTTTGCACTGTAACAGTCCTTGTGGAAGGACACAAACCACAGAGAGGCTGAGAGCACAAGACTGCAAATGTTATGCAGATTTTAAAGGAAATTACCACGTGTGTGGTCACAGGAGGAGGTTAATAAGCCCAGCAGGGAGATCGTGTCTTGCCATTGTAACTGTTTTTCAGCTCTACTCCTCCACCACTGCCTCAGAAATCCTTCCGCAGCACAGAATCATCTTCCCCCTGGAAAGACAGAGGGATTCCTATGGATGCACTCATGTCCCACATGGGACCATGCTATAGAATAAACGTATTTATATCCATATACCATGGAGCTTCTGGGGGTGGCAGTGTGAACAATGGGACACGGAGTGGGACAACACAACTGCAAATCAGGCAGCAAAGACAACTGTGTCAGAGTTTAAGGCAATGCACTTCTGGAACTGAAGGGTTACAACCTTGATTTAGAGAATGTCACAGAGCTGACATTGGTCTGGACCTTCATTTAATAATGCAATCATTCAGCTGAATGTCAGGAAATAGTAAGCAGTTGAATATTCTGTGTTAGAGCAATGAATCAGCCAGAGACAGCACGAAATAGTCTCATTTTGTAGTTCTAATAGTGACATTCCCGAACCGAAAGAGATGGGATGTGCCAAAGCCGGAGCCGTTCGCCCTCTGTAGGGCAGCACAGAGCCCGGCGTTCTGTGCCGCACTGCAGAGCAGCAGCTCGGGAACGAAAAACAAACCCTGGAAATGCCATGAAAGGGATCTCCAGTGCTTTCAGTGCAGTCCCAGCTTCAACGCAGGATTAACTTGGTTTGTAAGGTGTTTCTGAAAGATGTTCGTCTAAGCTGCTCTTAAAATTCCCGGTGATGGGCATGAGATGATCCTCACTGTTGTCCTCACCTCAGAGGTACAACATTATTTTGCAATATAATCCCCTTGCTCCTCCTCCATTCCAGCGGTCAGGCAGAACGGTGCATGTCCCCCTCATGGCAACGGTCTGGTTTGCCCATTTTACCATTTCTAAACTGAATTATTTCAGTCTTCCCTCACAGATCACTTGTCCCTCTCCCTTGGCCCCACAGCACTGTGACATTCCCGCCTCTCTGATTCACTCTGACCTTGAGGGCTGCTCATTTAGGTGCTGCCCGAACGCTGGCTCATCACAAGCAGGGAGCTGCAGACATTTGTGGAAGTGTCTGCACAATCATTGATATTCCATGAAATGTGGGATGTCTCATGTAGAGGGAGCCTGTCCTTCAGACAGCGAGCTCTGGCTGCAGCACAGTCTGGGCTTATCATCAGGAACGGGAGCAGATATTTGGTTGAAGAAAAGGGGGGCGATTCTGCTAATGGTGCCTGCTGTGGGTTCCCTCTCAAGGCTGCACAGAGATAATGAGATGTGAAGGAAAGCCAGTGACCTGTAGCTCTCTGTGTTTTGTCTACTACTCCCTGCAATGTACATCTCGTAGTAATGTGTCTGCACAGGGAGAAAATACAGATACACCCAGCACAGATAAACTCCCCTTCCATGGAAACGAGGTTTGATTTATCAAATTGAGAAGGAATTTTGAATCACAGTGATATCTTTGATGGTGGCTTACTTTCATGTTGTTACTTGGAATATTTTAACTCCGAGTGTTTCAACAGCAGAACTCCAAGAATGAATCTGAAGTTATCAGATCAATACTTTATCAATACTTTATATATGAATCAGTTTTCGAAATAAATTAACATCCTGAGCTGGTATATAAAGTGAACCTCTGTAGGCAGCAGCTGTAAGCACACAAGATTTTGTGCTGTATTTCCTTGTAACCACCATTCCCTGCCCCATGGCTCACCAGTCTGCTGTAAAACGGGAATAGGAGATAAAATACCTTGCAAGAATTATATATTTTTACAACCTTTCATCACTGATCTCTCTGTTGGGAATCAAAATTCTCTGCTGAGAGTCTGTCGGTCTGTCTGGAGCCAAAGTGTCCTGATCCTCTTTGTCTGACAGTGGTACCTCAAAAGAAGAGCAGTGACATGGTGGGGGCCGGTGTGGTTGTGGGTTGGATGAGCAAGGAATCAAAACAGAAGGGATGTCTGCTCCTCACCAAGTAGTGAGAACCTTTTTTAATAATTGCACAGCCGTGCCCTCCCGAGCCAGCTCCGCTCACCCGGGCCAGCCTTGTGTTATCCCGGGTGGTTCCTGAGTCACAGCCGTGCGCGGGGTTTGAGCGGACACTGTTCCTCACGCCCCACCGCTATGGAACGTGTCCCACGTCCCTCACCACGGGGCTCATCACTCATTCCAGGACGGGTGTGCCACACGTCCTCTTTGTCTTTCCCAGCGCCGGCTGATTTGCCCCTGGGGACACCAGTGCGGCACCGCGGGACGGCAGCGCTGCGGAGCGGCGGCACCGGGAGCCCGGGCCTTCCCTTCCCGCCTGGAGCAGCTCCGCGCCTCTCGCTCGGTGCCCG
>WEIV01010653.1:90209-102871 GCA_013390005.1 Calyptomena viridis | reverse complement strand
ATCGGGATCGCAGCCTGTCCCGGGCCGGATCCCCGGGTCCCAGCCTGGCCCTGAGGGCTCGGCCCAAAGCAGTTTGTGTTTAGGCTCTGGTGTGCTCTGGTTGCTGCTGTTCTGCTCATCCCTCCGCTTTACTGCTGAAAC
This sequence comes from Calyptomena viridis, assembly GCA_013390005.1. Taxonomy (NCBI): domain Eukaryota; kingdom Metazoa; phylum Chordata; class Aves; order Passeriformes; family Eurylaimidae; genus Calyptomena; species Calyptomena viridis. Next base: position 102,730 of record WEIV01010653.1, on the reverse strand, counting down.
ACTCGTGACATAAACTCACTGTTGCGGATTGAAGTTTCCTTTATAAACTCTTTCTTCTATAAACTTTAAAACCCCTATAAATTTATACATATTAATATAGACATTTATAAATATACATTAATATATTAATATCTATTTATACATGGATAAATATATACTATTATAGCTATTTTAGTATATAAATGTGTAAATATAAATTATATAAATATACATATATATACATTTAAAAAAATGTAAACCTTTACGTTTTCTTTATAAACTTGGCTTAGAACAATCCCCACCTGGTCTAGGGAGACAAATGAACAGATCACTGTGTTTGTTTGGTGTAAGAGTTTCAGAACTAAACTTGTATTATTGCTGCAGGATTTACTGATATTTTATTGTGAAGGGGATGTTGCTGAAACATATTAAAATGGGTAAACCTTAACTGGTGAGTATTAAATCTTTTGTTTCCTGCTTTTAGGAGGAACCATTAACATCAGGAAATGGCAGAAGCAGTTTTTCACCCCCCAAGAAGGAAAAGAAGAGTTTTTGAGTCGTATGAGGCTCCCTTCCCTGTGGATGTGGGTGGGAAGGATTTCAGGATATGCCAGGCTGAAATCATTAACAACAACGTGATTGTGAGGAACCCAGAGGACATTGAGCAGCTCTACAACAAGGTGCTGCACCCTGTTTGCACAGTGTTGTGCCTTAATACTTCCCTGCCCCTTCAGCCTCCAGGGATTCTCCTTATCTCCCCTCAAATCAGTACAAAACATGTATTTTGTATCAAACATAAATAGTACTTCTTATCCAAGCAAATACATTTTTGGAATGAATTGACATCATAACCTAAAAAATAGCTGCAAAGGCTTGATGTTTGTTATGTTTGTGTCTCCTTACAGCATTTATGCAACTTTTGAAAGTGTTTTCTTGTTTTTAAAGCCCAGGAGGTTGGAATATTAATGTTTTATAAATGCTTGTATAATTCTTTTAACTTATGAATGATCTCTTCCCGAGTATATTAAGGTACCTCACTCCTTTTGTGCCTGAGTACCATTTCATCTCCCTTCTCCTGCAGTATTTTCTCTTTGTTTTCCATTATGGATTGCCACAGCAACCTCTGCATTTGTTTTCAAATGTCTGCTGGGAAATGTTTCCTGACAAATATTTAGAATTGAGGAAAAAGACCAAACATGTTTAATGCTGAACGGTTACAAGTTTTAGGCAAAGCTTAAATGCTGCAGAAGTTCAGTTGTTTGCTTCAGCTGATCTTGGCAGAACACATTTTGTAATTTAAAAATAAATTAAATGTTCATGTGACAAGATAACAAGGATTTTTCCTTTCCTTTTCAGGGCTATTTTGGAAAAGGAATCCTTTCCAGAAGTCGGCCAGTGTTCAGCATTTCAGACCCTTTGCTGGTTGCCAAGTGGAAAGGTAAATGTACCCTCAGAGAGCTTTTCAGTCCCTCATGGAAGAGAGAAGTTTGTAAATCACATGCAGAATAATAATCTGCTCTATCAGGTCAAGGTTATTTTATCATATCCCTCCAAAATTGTCTTTTTACGGGCTGGTGTATTCAGTTGTCCTCTCTTCCAGGCTGCACCTTTTCTGGGTCTGTGTCCTCCTTGGAAACAAGTGGGACCAAAATGCCCTGAGTTTTGGGAATGGGGGTCATTATTAGGCTGCAGTTCCCCCCAGTGATCAAAACCACTCAAAATTTTCTTTATATGGATGAAACAACATATGATTTTTCTTTATACAGGTGTTGACACAAACATGCCTATAATTACATCTCAAAAGTAAGTTAATTTGCTTTAATTTATCCTTGCTGCTTTTAGGAAACAGATTATTCTGGTTTATATTTTCTTCTTACTGGTTTTCAGGTTGTTGGCTGTGTAAAGGAGGACTTGCTTCTATTAATTTTCTCATTATTTCAGTTATAAATTATATTAGAAGGGAATATTCAGTGTGGTTTTTCATGTAAGCTTGCAGGTGTTAATTGCTGCATAGACTGAGTACATGCATTGGAGTGTGAGTACTTAAATCATAATAATATCAAGCATAATAAACTTATTTCTCAGCTGAGGAGGAGCCTGTTTCGTTTTGGAGCAGGCTATTTAAAATATCTTCCATTTCCTTATGGAATTATTCCAGTGTAGGCTGAAGCATCTCTTGAACTTTTAAGATGCAGTAATATTTCACTTTTTAAAAAAATTCTCAGTTAACGTTGCTGGTTTGTACACTTAGCAAAACAGAGTGTCAGACCACATTTGTTTTATTCTGCTTAAATAATACATGAATTGTTAAGAATGTGCAGGTGAGTTACTCAGGGCTTATTATTCTTATGATAATCCTAAAAAATTTATTTAAAATTAAAAGTTATGCTCTTTCAGTCCTCAGTGTTCAGCAATAGCTGAGCATCAATGAAAGTGTGATTGTATTGGTGCAGAAAATGCATCATGATCTGTCCCAGTAGAGATCTGTAAGTGCAAATTATATGGTAATTAAACAATAGGACAAAGAGGAGTCTCTTATATAACAAAGGTTACAGCCCTGAATTGTGAAGCTTCATAATGAGACTTCAGAGGGACTTTCATTTGTGTTGACACAGGAAATTTGCATTTAATTGTCTTTGTAGTTCTTCATTACCTAGTCTGGAATTGCTGCCTTAGGATTTTGTTCAGGGAAGTCAGGAATATTGTGCTGGAGTTGTTCAGGTTTGAGGAAGGACAGCTGCCCTCAGCTCCCTGCAGCTTCATGTCTTCAGCTCAATATTAAGGTTATTTTCCAAGAGAAATAACTGGAGGGTGTCAGGGCACTAAAAACTGTATCATAATTGAAAAATATTAGAAATATTTGCAGCTATCAGCACTGTCTCACTGAGAGGGTTATTGTTCTTCCTCAGGGTTATAACTCTGAGGGTTTTGGTTAAAAAAGGCAGTTTCTGCTGAAGATTTTTACACTGGTGTTTCTGCTGTGCCATGGTTGCTTCAGAGGGAGTTAAAACAGAGTTTTGAGGCTACTGCTCTCTGGGTGATGGATGGAGTGTGTGAGAGCTCTGGATGCAAGTTTTAGTCCTGCAAGCTCTGCTACCTGCCTGGTTTTGGGGGAGTTCAGGTTTAAGGCCTCCATGGGAGAAGAGACTTTTTAGCTGGTGAAATTCGTGCTTCTTGAAGCTACAGAGCCCCCTGTGCAGCTCAGTGAGGGTGTTTGGGCCACACGAATGGAAAAGGCAAAGCCAGGGGATGCAGCAGAATGTTCAAAATTCTGGAGCCCCCTGGCTTTGTGCCCCCTTTGTGTTTGGGGGTGTTCAGAGCAGTGGGTGAACTCTGCTGAGTGCTGGTTTGTGAGGAGCTCCTTTAAAAGTGCACATTAAAGGGTGTCCTGTGTCCTGTCCCCCAGGTACCAGCGCCGTGTTCAGTGGGCCAGGAGTGTTTTGAGAGAACAAGGACTCGAGGACTCCTCAGTTACCCAAATTCTGGATAATTACACTAAACCTCTGGAGCTGAACGAGGGGGCAGCTGAACAATCTGCTGAAAGTGGCAACAGAACGAGCCCAGATACACAAAATACAGAACTTTCCAGACAGTCTTCTACACATGCTGGAGCCCTGAGTCCTGAGGATGAGGATGGAGGCTCCAAGGAAGGCTGTTGGGAAGGAGATCCCGGGCTGGATCCTGTGTGTGGCTCTGAGCAACAGGGACGAGGTGGCTCCAGAGAGGGGGAAGGGTCCTGCCAGGAGTGTGGAGCTCCTGTGCTTTGTGGCTGTGAGGGGAAGCAGAGCCCTGAGCAAAGGGCTCAGGAGGGGCTCGAGGCAAAAGAAAATGCTCCAGAATATGTGTTGGTGCAAGAGGAGGAAGAAGGAAGCTCCTGTCCTGAAGGTGACCCCGCTAATGCACAGGGAAATGTAAGGAAAAAGAGTATCCCAATCTTTTAGAAAATCTACACCATTTAGAATTCAGTATTTTTTCCAATTTAAAGCTGTAGTAATACAGGATATTTTTTTTTCTTGTAGATTGTCAAGAAGGAGAAACTAGTGTGCAGAAAAAATCCATTTAGGATTTTTGAATATTTACAGCTCAGCTTGGAGGAGGTATGTGTCAAGTGCAGTACAAGTTGGTTTGCTTTTAATCTGAAAAAGTAAACGTTAATCTGTGTTACAATGTAATTTAATACCTGCTTCTAAAGTACAGGGCTCTCCTGTGTCTTCTAAGGGTTGTCTTAGTCATTAAACTTACTATTTATTATGTGATAACATTAAGATTCTTGTATAAAATTAATTTGAGCCTTTGTTCTTGCATGGAACTATAAAGGTGTGGATGTAAACTACATGAGGAATCCAGCTTTCAATTAAACTTTATTCTGTTTATTTTTTCAGGCTTTTTTCTTGGTGTATGCTCTGGGATGTTTAAGTATTTATTATGGTGAGGTAAGAGATTGGATTAATTTTGGATTGCTGGGGATACCACTAGTCTGGATATGGTTTGGTCTGAAATTTTTACCTATTGTGGCAGCAATTTATGCTGTTAATTCCAGAGGAGGAAATACCAGAGTAATTGGGAAGTTTTTCTTACAAGTAATATACTGGTCTGAAATTTTGAAGTTTACTGAGACAAATCTAACTAAGCACAGAGAGAAAGGATTTTTGTTGTAACTTAGGCTGAAAATATGGAAGAGGAAATATGGGAGAAATAATATGGTGAATAATCTGTCCCAAAATGGGAAATTCCTTGGAGTTTTAAGCATTAATTCTATCAAGGTATTGTTCATGCAATGGCAAAATAATTGCAAACCGTGCTTCTAACTTAAGATTGATCAGCCTTTCCTTCAAACAAGGGCATTATGAAGTGCTGAAAAGACTCACTAAATGGAGGTTCCTGGAAGTCTTATCTTTAGGGACTGTGTGTTTTCCTCCTGAAGTTCCTGCTGTGTGCAGCAGACTGTGACATCTGACACTCCTGTGCTCCCTGCAGTATTCCCTGTGTGCTGTGGGTCAGGAGTCACCCTGGTGCCCTTGTGTGTGGATTGCAGGAGCCCCTGACTGTGCTGAAGCTGTGGGAAGTGTTCAGTGAGGTGAAGCCTGACTTCAGAACCACCTACATGGCCTATCACTATTTCCGCAGCAGGGGCTGGGTGCCCAAGGTGGGGCTCAAGTATGGAACTGACCTCTGTGAGTATTCCCAAAAATGGAACATCTGCACTCACTCCTGCCCGGGCAGGGCAAGACTCCAGTGCCAAAGAGGAATTCTGTGGATCAGCAGTAGAGTTGGGATGTGAGTGGAAAATATCCCATAGCCAGTAGCTGAAGAGACAGCTTGAAAGGCCTGTTGTTTTGCTTCATGAGGGTAACAATTCCTGCAGGATTGCACTGGAGTTCCCTTCCCAAGTGCCTCTATCCCCTTCTAAACACCTTCTGCAGTGTCAAAATGAGAGTCTCTAGAATAACAGGTTTGCATGCAGATCCCAATTCATCCCATTATCAGAATCTGGACTTGTGCTGAACTTACTGCTAAGACTTTATCTGTGTGTGTTTTTTGTGGGGAGAAAGGACTTGTTTGTTTGTTAGTGGCTGGGGGTTTAACCTTACAGCAATACTTAGCAGTGTCCATAATGCCTTTCTAAGTAGTTAAAGAACTACATTTAGCTCCTGTCCACATAAACAGCACAGCAAAGCCTGTTGTTACAGGACAAAGTGCACTAAGGGAGGTGTTTCTGCAAACCAGCAGGTGTTTCAGTGCTGCTGCTGTAGTTACACATCCTGGGGGTTGTGCTGTGCTTAGTCACTCACTGCCTTTGGATTTGTGCCAGGCAAAGGAAGGGGAGTAGTTTAAGGCTGGTAGGAGCTGTGCCTTACTCCTGAGCTTCTTGTTCTTTGGCAGCACCTTTCCAGTTGTTTGTAATGGATCATTTTCGTTCCTAGTTGTCACTGGAATGCAGTGCTGCTCATCCCTGTCCTGACAGGGTCTACCCAGGTCTATCCAGTGTAAGAAAAGCTCTGGTAGTTAAAGGCAGCAAAGGGAAACGGGAAATGTATCCATTTAACTCAGTACATCAGTCCATCTGTGAGGAGCCTTGTGTTCCCCTGTACAAAGGAGGCCCTTTAGTGGGGCTGGTGGGCAGTATGTAAGAACCTGTGCCTTTCCTAAAGTTGTGCAAATTGTGTGTTTGCAACAGAAGTTCAATGGCTTACTGTGGTATTTTACCTGTACTCCAGTGACTCAGCTTCTGTTGTAAATACAGTGTCAAAAACAGGAGCCTTGCAGAAAAATTCCATCCCAAACTTTTTCCCACAGCAATTGGTCACTGTCCTTTGGCTCTTCAGGTTTATCTTCTACCTGCCACTGCCCTGCCCTGAGTCACCCTGCTGCTCTTCCCTCCCTCTCTCCTCTTGCTGGGACAACTTATTCTGAGCAGAATTCAGAAGTGCTGAAGTTTTGTCTTGTGTAATTAAAACTTAGAAAACAATTGACAGTGTTTATGGACTCTGGTATTAAACTCAGATGGAATAATCTAACTAAGGTGTTTCTCTTTCATTTCAGTGCTGTATAGAAAAGGCCCCCCCTTCTATCATGCCAGGTTTGACACTCATGTTTCTGTCTCATTTCTTGGTTTCAAATTAAATTTCTCTCACACATTTTCACTGGCTAAGCACATATTCATCACTGAAAATATGTTGCCAGGTGTATTTATACTGGGAATGTGAAAACCCTTTTAGCAGAGGTACTAAATGACACAATTTAATTGAATGTAAATAATAGACATTTAAATTAAAAGTCATATTTAGCACTCATATGATGAATACACTCAGGAAGGTAATTTCATTTAGTAAAACTGACTTTGAAAAACTGAAGTTTCACAACTTTGTGTTAACATGTTTAACACCAGTTTTTAGCCTCTAGTTCTTGAGTTTTCTTCCTGAAATGGTGATGTTCTTTGTGTGAACTGCCCTGTGTGCTCTGTTTGCCAGTTACTCTGTCATTGCTGAATTAGTGGATGATCATTTTGAAGGTTCTCTCCGCAGACCTCTCAGCTGGATGTCCCTGTCTGGGCTCAACAGAACAACTGCCAGTGCTTCTAAGGTGAGAGCAGGGGGTGGGATTAAAACAGCTTTAACAGGATAAATGTGCATTTTAGTCCCCAAGAGCTGGAGCTGCAGTGAGGCTGGAAAGGGAATCCTTCTGCTGAACAACATGTTGAGTAGGGAAACAAGGTTCCTTGATAAATATCTTGATCAATTCTGTAAGAAGTTTAATAAAGTCACACATTAGAAATTGTGTGAGGAACAGAAGAAAGACCTGAAGGGCTTTTTTTCCTGACTGCCACTTGTGTTTTTAAAGGCCTCTCCATCTACCAGGATTTTCTATAGAACAGTGAAACTTCTTTCTCTCTGAGCTCCAAACAGTCAGCTGGAATTCATGTGTGTGTTTCCTGGTTTCCAGGAGCTGATGCTCTGCTATTTGATCAGACCTTCTGACATGACTGCAGAGGAGATGTCCAGCCCAGACTGCATGAAAAGGATCAAGGTTCAGGTGAGGAGTTCCTGCTCTCCTTTGCCAGGTGTGGCTTTGCCATGGGACACTTGCTCTTTGCCTTGGTCTGGATTTTCCAAGCACAGCTGCAATAAAATCATTAGATTCCTCTGTGCTCCATGGCATGAGAAATGTATTGCAGGCTCTCTGAAAACCTCAGATCCTCTGCTCTAAAGTTTAAAGTTACTGCTCCTGTGAATGTAAGGATCTGCATGGGGAAACAGGGATATTTATGGAGACTGTAAGGTTAATTAATACATGTTAAAAAGTGGAGAAAAATGTGTGAGAGACCAGCTCACTTCAGGAACAAACACAGTCAGCTACTCAAATTTCTCAGTGGTCACATCATATCCGTGAATTTTACAGACTTAATCCTCATCCCTCACTGATTATCTGTAGCTTTGGGGTGTTTTTCCATAGTAATTGCTGGGTGTTATTTCAGGAACTGATTGTCAGTCGCTGGGTTTCTTCCCGTGAGCGCAGTGAGCAAGAGGAATTTAACTGACTGCACAGGAAAAACTGACTTCTTCCAAACCATTTCTTGTTGTTTTTCACCTGATCTCACAATGAACCAGTGCCTCAGAACAGTTCCTGTCAGTATACCCAGTTGGTGAGTGTAAATGCTATTTAAAATGAGGTGTATCATGTTTGCTGGAATGTTGTATTGAAAAACATGGGACTGTAATAATGCATATGAAGGGGAGGGGAGATTACAGCTGTGTGCCAGATCAAAATATGAAATAAAAGTATAAAAATCAAGTGGTGGCTACACTGCAGCCATTAGTAGGAGTGTTTTTAAGGCTGGCAGGTGCTGAATGGGTCTGCAGAGCCACTGGCCTCTGAACCCTGAATGTGCCAAATGCCTGAGCAATGAGGGATCACAGTTCTCTGGGAATACCTGTTCAGAACTGGGAAGTGTTGGGCTGACTTTGTTCTCTAACTCAGCACAAGGTCCTACATTTCTTCAGAAATAAGGGCTGAAACTTGATAGTCCTCCAATTTAATGGTTAAAACCCCTAAAATTACCTTTTAGGGTATCAGTGGTGCCACACCACAACCTGACTTGAGAGCCTTGAAGTTGCAGAGATTTGGATCTGGGGAGAGATTTGGCTGTTGCAATGGTGAGCAGTGTACCACGTTGCTGTTGGGTGCCTGGACCCTGGAATTTAGTGGCTTATTTTCACACTCCCAGCTCAGAATTGAGGAATTCTTCCCAGAATGTGCAAGGATTTGAATTTATTCTGGGGTCCAAGCACCTAACAGAAAAGTCAGGGGTTGGGCACCTTTCCCTGTCTGGGTGAGATGTCTTTCTTCCCTTGGGATTTGCAGATTCCTCCTTCAAAGTAAGGGCCTAATCCTGCCTGTGCCAGTGAGATGCCCTTTATTCTGTCAGATGAGTTACTGTGCAGAAAATAAAGCTTTCACCACTGCTTTTTCCCCTTTTATGTAGAAACTACAACAGTTTATAGATTTATTTTCTCCTAGTGCCCTCCTAAGCTCTACCATAAAGCAGATGGGGAAACACCACTGCATTTTGGCATTTTAAGTCTTGCTGCTTCACATCCAGGCATTTGAATTCCACCTTGGCTTCCTTGCTTCAGCATGCAGTTCAGAATGGAAAAAGGAATATATCTGGCAAAGAGGCTGGATTGATTTGTGGATATATTTATTAGTAATTACAGTAAAGGAAAATAACTTTGCATGTAGTGAATGTGCAGTAAGTCAGGAATTTTGGATTTCAGCAGCACACAAGCACATGTTCCCTTTTTTTCATTCATCAGAAAACAAATGTGACAGGGGAAAAAAAACATTTTGGTTTGCTCCAGCTGAAGTTACCACAGTTGATTTGCTCAAACCCTTAACTACACAGCAGGTATGATTTCTTTCATTACCTGTCTTTACAGAACAGAGCACACAGTGAACTGGAAACAGGGAAAACATTTTTCCATATGCACAGTTCCCACAGAAATTCTCTACACTCTGCACATTGAATTTCCCTTCCCTCAAATGCACAAGGCTAACCCGATGTGCAGGTTAAAATCAATTTTGTTTTTAGCTACATTTAGCAGATCCTGCACCTTAAACCCTGAGATGTGGAGCCTTCAGCCCTCCCTGGTTTAACAGAGCAGCTCATCACTTTGGGCAGTGCTGCAGTGCTGGTCCTCAGGCAGGGGCACGATGTAGAACTCTCTGTGGGAGAGCTCCTGGTGCAGGGTGAGGTACCTGGAAGCTCTCCTGGTGTGTGGGATCACAAACCTCTCTGTGAACTGCCCTTTGCTCAGGGGCTCCTGGCCCTGGGTGCCCAGGACATGGTTAATGAAGGCCAGTGCAAAGGTGTAGCAGTTGTGCTCCTGCTCCTCATACCTGGGGACAAGCACAGAGGGGTCACCACTGATCCAAGAACCCTCCACAACTGTCCCCCCTTCCCTGATGGCAGCAAACCTATTCCATTCACCACAAGCTGTGCTTTGCAGCCAGGGAGACCAGGAACTCAGGGCATGACAAACAAGAGACTCCAAGACTTGACAGCAGTGAGTTCTTAAGTTTTGATGCTGATTTGGCCTTTACCTTGCTCAGCTTTGCTCTTCCATGTGCTCTTCCTGCAGCCCCAGGGTTGTGTGTGGTGTTAGTGTGGAAGTCACTGAAAGCCTTCTGTCCCTGCTGTGGTGTGCAATGTGCCAGGGTACAGTGCTAACAGAACAACCTTTTAAAAGGTTTGGCCTTCTTTTTCCTCTTTTTTCCCCTGCTCCCCTCACCTGGAACATTACAGCACTTACCTGTTCACTGTGACAGCATCTCTTGGGTTCTCCCAAACGTTTTGTTCTTCAGTTACTCTGTTACTGCATTATAAATATAAATATGCTGCATTTTCCCCTGTCCCTGTGTAACTGCTTTTGCTCAGACTCCTGTTTGCCACCTGCCTCCTGCTCAGGCTGAGACTGCCCCTTTTTGGGAGGTGTGACAATCCAAAGCAGCTCCTCCCAGGCACTTCAGACACTTGGTCCTTCAGGAAATGAAAAGCCATCAGGAAGATGAGAACTAGGCTTGGCCTGCACCCAGAGGTGTGACAGGGTGAGTTCAGTGGAAAGCAGGAGTTAATCCAAGGGTTCAGTTTGCAGCAGCTCCCTGGGTGGGGAAGGATTGGGTCACTTTGTCAGGGGGTGGTGGAAAACTGAGGAACAGCTTTTAGAAAAGGTGAACACATCTGACCACCTGCTGCCACTGGGGTTTTGACATCAACTAATAATACTGTTAAAGGAACTGTAAAAGTAACACAAATCCTGTTGGCTCTACAAGTTCTGTAAGTTAAAATTCTGCTCTAAATCAAATTCTTCCACCTCCTGGTCTAGGGAGATAAATAATTTCTGAAACTTACAGTCAGCACATGCAGAGTTGCTAAAATTACTTTGGATTTGATGTTTTGGGGTTTTTCCTTTTCTACTATGGCTACTCTGGTTAAGTTAAACAGCCCACAGTGCTGAGCTGTAACACTGGGCAGGGACTTCAGGGGAGGGGGCAGAGCTCTGGGTGGGACAGAATGGTTTAATTCCAAGTGTGAGGAAACCTGTCTGCATTTAACCATCCAGAGCACTGCTATGGACAGGCTGGAAAAGAGCCTGTGTTTCCCATTTCTCCCCACTGACAACCACGGTGTCACCTGGGTGTCAGGGACCCCACCAGGGTGGTCAGCCTTTGGATACAGATCCAGCTAAAACTGCTAAAAATGAATCATTAGAGAGCTGCTCCTGGAGTTCTGTGCTCAGCAGCACGCAGGTAACATTTCCTTAAACTGAGGTTTCCATGCAAAATTCCCTGATTTTAGAGCTGTCACGTTTTCCAGCAGCTGAGTTTGTTACTTGTAACTCCAGTGCATCCAGCCCAGGGAGGTCCAGGACAGATCAGGGGGTTCTCCAGCCTTGGAATGTGTGTCCTGAAGGAGCACAAGGCTCTGGATGCTCCACAGACCAGCCCAGGTCCCCAGCCCAGGCTAAACACTCCATGTGATCCAGCTTTTATCCACCTACCTGTGAGGAAGCCAGGCCTCTCCCTGAGAAAACTCCTCTAGGAGGGTATCCCAGTGCTGGTGCAGGTGCAGCATTCCCGGCTGGAGCAGGGGGATGCAGATGCACTGCTCCCATCCCGAGGGGGCTCTGTGCACACCCCCGTGGTCGTAGTTGTACACCACGCCTGGAAACGAGCACAGGCACCTGTGGGCAAGTCGGGAGGAAACATCCCGGTCCAGCCCCCGGATCCCTGTCCCGACATTACACGTCTGCAGGGTGGGAAGAATCCAGGAGGATTTTTACTGTGGCTTTTACAAATGATCTTGGGTTTTGTAATTTGGGGTGTTTTTACAATGACCAAGATCTGCACTGAACTCACTGGGACTTCTTTAAGGTGGGCCTGGCTTTCCCTTCCCTGTGTCCATTCCCCGTGGGACATGGCTGGAAATCCTTGGGATTTTCATGATGCTCTCGGAAGGGCTCACTGAGCCCTGACCCCACGGCGGGATGGCCGCGGGAGCCCGGGACGGTGTGGGTGCCGGGGCTCCTTACCCTGGGAATTGGTGATCCCCACGTGCAGGTCCGATGTCCCGTCGTAGCCCCTGGAAGAGGCGCGGAGGTGGCGATGGATCACGGGCCATTCCCAGGGGATGATCCCTGTCCCTCCCCCTGCTCCTCCCCATTCCCTTTCCCCTCCCCTTCCCTTATCCTTCCTGTTCCCTTTGCCTTTCCTTCCTTCCCCCTTTCCCTTCCCTTTCCCCTCCCCTTAGCCTTCCTGTTCCCTTTCCCCCCCCTTTCCCCGCTATCCCGCCGTTCCCATTCCCGCCATTCCCGTTCCCACCGTTCCCGGCCCCGCCCCCTGTGGCACAGCGCCCCCTGGCGGTTACCGCAGGAAGGACCCGTGGGTTGGCCTGAGGAGGAAGGCGCGGGGCTGCCCGTGGCCGTGCCGGAAGGGGCAGCTCAGGCGGACAGGCGCCGCGGACAGCCCGCCGTCGCCCAGGGCCC
>WEIV01010653.1:42546-90095 GCA_013390005.1 Calyptomena viridis | reverse complement strand
TCACACTCCCCCAGAGCCCCGGGCCGGGTCCCGCCTCCCATGGCCGGGAAAGGAGCGCGGGCAGCGGCGGGGGCCGTGTGAGCCTCCCCTGGGGAGGTTCTGGGAGGGGCGGCCCGGGGGGCTGGAGAGTGTCACCACACACGCCGCCCCTGGAGGTGTCCGTGCCGCTCCCTGCTCTGGGCCGGGGCACAGCTTGGGCTCCACGGGCTGGGGGGGCTTTTCCCGGGGGGTGATCCCGCTCCGCGCTCGTCCTGCCCCGAGTGCCCGCAGTGACCGGCCTGCCCCGCACAGGTACTACCTGCAGGGCGTGTGCCGGGAGGGCAGCAAGTGCCTCTTCTCACACGACTTGTCCACCAGCAAGTCCTCGACCATCTGCAAGTACTACCAGAAGGGGCAGTGCGCCTACGGCTCCCGCTGCAGGTAAGCGGGACCCCCGCCCCGGGCGGGCCGTGCCCCGGCGGCTCTGCCCCCCGGGCAGACCGGGGAGGGGCTGGGGAAACACGGGCTCTGCCACCGCCAGGAGCAGAGCTGGGTCCTGCAGTGCGGGTTTGCTCTGGCTTGTCTAAAGCAGTTGTTTTTGTCTGTGGAAGTTACACTGCAGGTTTCAGGTGTTCTCCCTGCAGCGGGAGCTGTTGGATGCTCCAGGCAGGGCTCACGTGGAATGGTGTGTCCGTGTTCCTGGAGAGGCTGGAAGCTGCTGTGCTCTGAGACACCTTCACACACATCCCAGGGCACGATTTGGGGACTTTCAGCTCTGCCATGGAGGAAAGTGCCCTCCTCGTGTCCCCTGGAGTGGTGGGAAAGCTGAGAGTTCCACACCGTTTCCTGGAGTTTTTAGGCTAAAACTCCCTGAGGAACACTGTGCATTGGTTAATGTTGGTACATCAGGGATGTGGCTCCTTCCCAGAGGAATTCCCAAGTACCTGTGTTGTGCTTGCACCTGGCATGAGTGATCTCATGTTGGAATTCCTTCCCTTTGCCTGATTCATGTGCCAAACTGGGATCAGGGGGTTGGACGTCAGTGACTCCTGCAGCTTCCGTGAGCTGCTCACATGGAATTTGTGGTGTGGATTGTGGCTGAGGGCTCTGTTACTCACAGGGACCAGGGAATGGTGGCTGCAAACTGTGTGTGGTTTTATTCCAGCTGTTTTGCTGGAGTTTGGGCACTCAGAGCAGATGTCTGAGGGCACGTACAGGACAGGAACAGACATGGGGAATATTCCTGTTCCCATGGAAATTATTGTAGTGTTTGGAAATGTCCAGGACTTTACTGGACCAACCCCTTTACTGCCCTCTTGCTTCTGCTCTGCTGCTGGAGTGTTTTTCCATGGTTTTTCTGGATGTTTTGAGCCCTCCAAAGTCCTTTATGTCCTGCACGGAGATCCTGCATCCTGTGCTGTGGTGGGGGAGCACCAGGTCTGGGTGCTGCTGCCTCGGGGAGGAAGCAGAGCTGCCACCCCTGAAATGCTGCTCCTTCCTGCACAGGCTTTGCTGCTGCTTCCCTGGGGAATGCCAGCAAAGCTGCAGGGGTGAGGGGATGCTGCTGCTTCCCTGGGGAATGCCAGCAGAGCTGCAGGGGTGAGGGGATGGTGCTGCTTCCCTGGGAATGCCAGCAGAGCTGCAGGGGCGAGGGGATGCTGCTGCTTCCCTGGGGAATGCCAGCAGAGCTGCAGGGGTGAGGGGATGCTGCTGCTTCCCTGGGGATTGCCAGCAGAGCTGCAGGGGTGAGGGGATGCTGCTGCTTCCCTGGGCATTTCTGGAGCCCCGGGAGGCTCTGGCGGCCCAGCGCTGTCACAACAACCCTTCCGACACCAGCAGCTGCCCGGTGCCGGTGGTGTCCGCGCTCCCGTGTCCCGTGCCGGGCCGTGATCCCTGTTTTCCTGCCGCNGGAGCAGGAGGGACAAGAGGACGCTGGTGCTCAGGGACAGAAGTGAGTGGGAGGCTGCCGTGCTCGGCCTCGGCACCGGGTGGGAGTGAGGTGCTCTTTGTCCTTGGATTGTTTGGGTTTCGTGGCCAGCTGGAGGGAACTCCCACCCGCTGGAACCTCCTTCCTGGGAGCGCCGGTGCCTGGCAGTCCCTTCAGGGGCTGTGTGGGGTGACTGCCTTTCTGCTCCCCGGGACACGGGGTCCTTTAGTCCGCCCTGGCAGCAGGACAAGGGGAAGTGGGGCTCAGGTTGGACATCAGGAGGAATTTCTCCATGGAAAGGGTGGTCAGGCATTGGAAGGGGCTGCCCAGGGAGGTTTGGAGTGCCCATCCCTGGAGGTGTCCAAGGAAGGACTGGATGTGGCACTCGGGGCTCTGGGCTGGGGGACAAGGTGGGGGTGGAGCACAGGTTGGACTCTGATCTCACACGTCTTTTCCAGCCTTAATGATGCCGTGATTTTTTGTAGTCTATTTGTAAACAGCAAACAGCTGAAGAAACCTTGCAATCCAACTTTTCAATAGGCAGTTTGAGAAAATTCCTGGGATTTGTGAGCAAGAGGGGCTTAGAGACCAATAGAACCGCAGACCCAGCAGGGAATCGTTGGAAAGGCCATGGAGCTGCTCGGGGGGGGTTTGGAGCAGTGCCCCGTGTCTCTCCCCCGCAGATCTGTGTGGCTCCAGCGAGGAGAAGCAGCAGCCCGCTGCCCCCGGCGAGGTGNGGAGCAGCTGTGCCCGTACGCGGCGGCGGGGCCCGGGCCCTGCCCCTTCGGGGAGCGCTGCCCGTACCTGCACGGCCTCGTGTGCGACATCTGCGGCCTCAGGGTGCTCCACCCCTTCGACCCGGAGCAGAGGAAGGCCCACGAGATGGTAAATCCCTGCGGCAGAGCCCGGCAGCTTTGCTTGGGACACGGTTGGGTTTGGTAGGAGCCCGTTGCAAAGAGCTTGTGTTTCGTTGCTTGTGGAGCTCGGGAGTGGTTGGAACAGTGGTGTGCCCGAGCATCTGGGGGTGACTGGGAATGGTGGCACGGGGAGCACCTCCCTTCTTTTCCCCAGAGCCTGCAGTTCTGCCAGGACAACGTGTGGTGCCTCTGGCACGTTGTGTACAGTGAGGGTGAGGAGATGGCCCTGCTGGCTCAGCTTGTCACCTTCTGGCTGTGGCTGGACTCAGGGCAGGGGCAAGTGGGGACACAGTGGAGGGAATACAAAGATTTTGGGACTGAACTTGGACTTGGGCTTAAGGGGCTGCTCTTTTCTTTGCCTGGCTGTCAGGTTTAGGTCAGGGCTGGTCAGGAGCAGGGGGTTAAAAACCTCAGGGTTTGTGCAGTGTGTGTGTACTTTGAAAACATGCTGCTGCAGGAATGCTCACTGCTCCCAGGAGCTTGTTGGTCCTGGCTCAGTGTCCTGCCACTGGTGCTCTCAGGGGCTCAGCCCCAGAGCTGTGTGCTGGGTGAGACTGCACCAGTCAATGCTGCTGCTAATGAGGAATTATTCTGCAGTCTTTGTCATTATTATTATAGTTTAAAGTCCTATTAATTGATTTTACTTGTTAAGTCCTGAGACCTCTGAGAAGTAAAGAGGTGAAACTCTGCAGGTATGAGCACCAGCTCACCTGTAGTGCCAGGACAGGGACAGTGGGTTATGGATTGTCACTGCTGGATAAGCCTGAAATAGGAGACTAGTGCCTTAACTGGGTAAAACTGGATCCAGTGAGTGAAAGTGGCCTTAACAATAATCAGTGTAACACCCTGAGTGTGGCAGCTGTTCTGGAGCCTCAGTGAGGTGGTTTCTCAGGGTGTTTGAAAGCATCAGATTGTTCAGTAGGTGTTCCCTGACAGAGATACAGAAAGGGATAAAGGCAGAGTGCTCAGCACCTTATTTCTGACAGCTCTGAAGCTCCAGAGAGCACTGAAGGCTCAAATACACGATTGACTTTGATGTTGTGTAAATTAAAGTGTGACAGTGGTGGGCGGGAATGATGCCCTTAACAAGAGTTCCATGTTTTTCCTTGGACACTTGTGCTGCACTAACCAGGGCCTCTCCCCCACGGCAGATGTGCATGGCAACGTTTGAGCACGACATGGAGAAGGCCTTTGCCTTCCAGGCCAGCCAGGACAAGGTGTGTTCCATCTGCATGGAAGTGGTGTACGAGAAGCCGTCGGCCTCGGAGAGGAGGTTTGGGATCCTCTCCAACTGCAACCACACGTACTGCCTGTCCTGCATCCGGCAGTGGAGGTGTGCCAAGCAGTTTGAGAACCCCATCATCAAGTGAGTGCTGTGGGCTCTGGGAAATGCAAGTGCTGGGGGGGGATTGTGCAGCTGTAAATATTAGCACAGAGCTCAGAAAATCCTCATCCTGATGCAGAGTTTGGCCATGGCAGCTCGGCCCTGTGTTTGTGGGGTGTTGGGGCAGAGTGCAGACACAGCTGGAACAGCTGGACTTTGTTAACCTCTGCCCCCCACAGCAGCCTGTGTGCAAAACCAGGAGCTCCTTTTATTTCCTATATATGTGCTTAATTATGAGATTCTTCTCTGAATTGTGGCTCACTCCAGGTAAATGTCCCACAAAGCACACATTTATCTGTCTCAGTAAACGCCTTCATCTTCCAGCCAAATAAAAAACATACTCCAAACATGCTTCTCCTCAGCTGAGAGAATTTAAAACATCCAATTCAGGCAGTTTCCTTTTTTAAGCATCTCTAAGTTACAAACATGCTGAGGAAGAGGTGGGAAATACTTTCATTCTTCTGCCAAAATAGGCTTTTCTGCACGATTTCTACCACAAATTTAATTGAAGTCAATGTCACCTCCTTCAAAAGGCTGAGACACCTTAATTTGTGTTTTTCCACTGTTTTGGCTTCCTGCTGCAGCATTCCCAGAACAGTTTGTTTCTGCCTTTGGGATTAGCAGATGCAGGTTCCTGTGTCTTGAGGAAATCCCTGTTTTGGTTTTGTTCAAGTGCAGAACCAACCACAATCCCTGGGTGTGCCAAGCTGGATTATTCCAGCTGAAACTCCTCAGGGATGCACACCAGTGTGCTGTGCCAGCATGGCAGGAAGCAGCTGCTGCCCCAGGGTGACAAACCAGCCCCTTTCCCTTGGGAAAACGTTGCTTCTGGCAAATGGGTGAAGGGTTTCACTGTGGGAAGGGCACAGAGCATCACTGCTTTGTCTGGTCCTCAGGTCCTGCCCCGAGTGCCGAGTGATCTCCGAGTTTGTCATCCCCAGTGTGTACTGGGTGGAAGAGCAGGAGAAGAAGAATGAGCTGATTGAAGCATTTAAGCAGGGAGTGGGGTAAGTCAGTGCCCACACTCTCTGCATGTTGGTCTGTCAGTCACCCAGCCTGCATTTGTAACTCCCTGGGATGGCAGACCATCCTACAGGGACTCCTCATGTCTGGTCACACCTCTGCTTAACTGGGGGCTGCCACACAAGGGGCTGGGGTGTAACTGCAGATCAGAACTTACCCCACCTCGCTGGGCTCTGAAAGGTTGCAGCTCACTTGCCAAAACTGGTGTCATGTGGTTTCTGTTGCTCCCTCAGCAATAGTTGCCTGGAAGGTTGTTGGTTACTGAGGAGAACAAAGGGGAGGAAAATGTGAAAGTCTCTTGCAATATGGGATAAAAATTCACAGGGCTTTTGTAATGTCTGCTGGAAATGGCAAATACTCCAGGACTGCATTCTTGGTATTGCCCAGTAGGGATGTGCCTGGTGCTGGGAGCACTGGGAGGGGGCAGTGTTGGAGCAGCTCTGCAGAGCTGTGCTGGCCTGAACGTGAGCAGTGAGATACCATTTCTTACCTCCTGCTCCCTGTTTTTAGGGGAAACAGGCAGAGCTGGCCCGAGCTGAGGGAGTGAGGGCTGCTGTGCTGATGCTCTGCACCTTTGTTCTGTGGTGGGCACCAACCTCTAAACATGAGTACAGGAAAGAATGGGCCTTTACCAGACCTGCTGCTGCTGCTTCTCAGCTGCCTCAAGTTCTGTAAAGCTCAGAATAGTTGAAGGAAAAGCTGCTCCGTGAAACCTTTAACTCAGCATCTTGTCTTCCAGTCAGGCAAAATGTTTGAATCAAGTGAATCACTTTAGGCTGAGGGTCTTCAGATACAGGTTGTTTTCTATCCCCTGTCCCTGGTGGTTTTTTTAATTGTAGTTCCTAAGGCCTCTGAATTGAGGTGAGTCAGTTGTGCTCAAGAGCCTCAGTTTTTAATCAGCAAAGTCAGCTTGTGTGCCACTGGAACTGAGGTGTCAGGAGGTGTTGTATGTCAGCTTTGGCTCTTGTCAATCTCTTGTACAGGAGAGAGAATAGAGGGGCTTTGCTGAAGGGCTCAGCTGAGACATTGTGTTGGAAGTAAAAATGTCCTTGGGACAGAAATTCTATGGAGAGAGCTCTTGGCAGTCAGTTTAACTTGAGGATTTGATGCTAAGGTGCTGATAAAGTCTAGTCTCAGCTAAGAGCTGGGGCCATGCCAGCACAGGATGAAAAAAGTCACACCTAGAAACCTGGGAGTCCCAGAGCACTTCAGTCTCAAACCCAAATTCAGTGCATGAAAGGCAGAATGGCTGGTTTGGGGTTTTTGTTTGTTATTGCTGAGCTTTTTTCTCCATGTAGTTGCTTCGTTGTTGTGTCTTAGGAACCAGTTTCATCACTATTGATTTTACAAGTTCCATTGCATTTTCCCTGTAGTTCCTCTTCAGCTGTTTCTGGTTGTAGAACAATGCACCTGGTTTGTGCTGTTGTACAGCCTGGGTGGGGATCACCCTGTAACAAACCCCTGCACAGCCAGGACAGCCTGGTTCTACAGCAAAGCTGAGGGAAACTTACATTAACAAAGTAGTGTCACAGGAGATGAGGAGAGGAACTGGTTCTTGAAATACATCCTTGAAAAACAGTCATTGGCTCATTGTGATGTTCTTTGAACATCCTTCACTTTGCACAGTTCAAGACATTGTTCTTTTATGCATTTCTTTGTTCACTTCTAATGATCTTTCCCCTCTGCTGTGCCTGCTCTGTGAGGGAATGGGAGGCCAAAGCTCTTGGAATGTTAACAGGGGCACCACTGAGGCAGGGACTGAACTGCATCTCCTTCCTTTCCAGTTGCAGGCAGTAACTCTCTCTTCTACTTCAATCAGGAAAAAGCCCTGCAAGTACTTTGAACAAGGGAAGGGAACGTGCCCATTTGGAGGGAAGTGTCTTTACCTCCACGCTTATCCCGACGGGACACGAGCTGAGCCTGAGAAACCACGGAAACAGCTCAGCTCCGAGGGCACAGTAAGGGTAAGGAACTCCTTTTGGGGTGACATGTGCTCCTTGGGAATGTGAAAAAAGCTCCTCTCTGTTCCCTGGGGCAAAGGTTTGTTCCTGGGGACAGGAAAATGCACTTCAGATTAACAGCAAAATATTACAGCTCTGTTTTTTCAACTAGTTGGGTTTCAAACCCTTTCCTCATAGGAATTCTGCCCTTAAAGCTTTCAGCTCCAGCACTAAAAGCCCCTTTTCCTTGCCTGGGTGAAGGGTTGAAGCCTCCTCAGAAGGTCGTGGTGGCTCAGTGTTATTGGCACTGGACGCAGCGGTTGTCCCCGAGCTGAGCAGCACAAACCCAGCTGTTTTCCCTGTAGTCCTGCCTGTCAGAGCTGCCCAGGCCTGGCTGCTGTGGCTGTTCCTGCTCAGGCAGGTTTCCCTCTCTTGCAGTTCCTCAACTCCGTGCGGCTGTGGGACTTTATCGAGGACAGGGAGAGCCGGAGCGCGGCCGGCGCCGACGACGTCTCGGAGCTGGGGGAGCTCTTCATGCACCTCTCGGGGGCCGAGGAAGAGCCTGCAGCTCCTCACTGAGGACAACACACCTCCCTCCCTCCCTCCCCACAGCACTGCAGCTATTTATTAGCCCAGCTTTTACTCTCTCCAGCACAGGTAGAACAAACGTGCCCTGTGTGGTTTGACTCGTGCAGTCCTGCTCAAGTTTTCAGGTAGTTTTTGTATGGCAACAAAAATACTAAAATATATTTAAAAAAAAAATAAATTGACTGCATGGAAAGAAAAAAATCCCTTAATCCCAAGAGGGTTTTTCCCTCTCTGGTCTAACAGATGCTGTTTTGTGAGCTGAGTGGTAGTGTAAGTACAGGTCCAGTTAAAGCTTAAGCTGGTAAAAACTGTTGCTAAATATAGTTTGGGTGCTTTATTTTTTTTCTTCCTCCACTAAATCAACTAAATGTGTAACTACAAAACCCACCAGGAATATTGGTCAGTGTAGGTTTTCCTCCTTAAAAAGGGGACTTAAGAACCTACACATTATACCTCAAATAGCAGGTGGAGTTCAGAATAGTTTACTGCTCTGTGAGGGTGGGAGGAGGGCTGGACACTGGTGCCAGTTCAGTTCCCACCCTCGTTTTACACTAATTAAAGTGCACTGAGGCAGAAGTGGCTCTGGGAGCACCTGCTGTAAAGCAAATACAGCTGCACTGATTCATAAACTCTGCACCACCAGCAACACTGGTGTCACAAGGCAGAGCTAAATTGAACTTAGAGCACAAATTGGAGCTTGGAAACTGTGGCATGAGAGAAAGGCATTTTCAATAATCATCCCTAGTCCTGCCCCAGAACTGGGAGTGTCTCTGCAGCTGCTCCCTGTCTCCATTTGCCTTTTCCAGATCAAGGCCAGCAATATTAAAGGCCCAGGAGGAGTGAGGGATTAAGGCACATCTCTCCTGAGTTAACAGAACTGTTACTGAATTCTGGTTTTGTTAAAAAGCAATTTATGAAATTTATACAAGAAGTCAATTCTGCTCAGTCATTTAACTTTGCAGTTAAATTAAGAATTCAGCCTGGACACAAGTGAAATGGCTGCTGAGTTACCAGCATGAGCACACCTGAGTACAAGCTCTTACTGCCTGTCCTTGAAGGTGAGAGGAGCTCAGGTTCTTGGAAACAGATCCCTTGGGATGGGAGTGAAACAGCAATGTCTGTAAATATGTATGTGTGTGTGTACATTTATACATATGCACATATATATATGTAAGGTTTATTTTGGAACAATTTGGTTGCAATGGAAAACAGATGTGGAGCCAGTTTGGTTATTATTATCTACAGTAATATAACAATATAAAGGCCTGAAAATAACACTGGTGAAAATGTGTAATGGAAAGAAAAAGGAAGGATCAGAGCAGAAAGATCTCACCCCCCTGGATCCAGCGATGAGATTTGGTCGTTGCCATTTCTCTGCTGGGCAAAGGGACAGTCACAGTCCTGTCAGGGTGGGGAAAAGCCACAAAACACACAGTTCAGTGGGTTAAGTTAGGTTTAGGTGGGAATGCCCAGGCACCTCCCCATGGAATTTCCCACTCTGGGCCATGTGCCACTCCGGGGGTTGGGAGGTTTATGACCTTCCAGGACAGCCCGGGTGAGCCAGTTGTGCCCCTCCAGAAGGGAGGGAAAACCTTCAGCCACCTTCCTTGGATGTGAATGTGACCTTCCCTGGGTTGGGGGGAGTTTTCCACCTCAGCCAGTTGTGTAAGGATAAAAAAAGCAGCAGGATGAAAAGCACTATCCCACCCCCAGGACGTGCTGCTCACCAGCCTCCCTTACCTGTCTCACTTGGGTCAGAGCTGCAAAATTCATTAACGAGACACTGGTGCAGGAACCTGCTGTCAGCTGGGCAGACAGGGCCCTGCTCCCATGGAAAAACCAGGCTCTGGGTCCCTGCTGTGAGACAAACAGCAGGAACCCTGTGTGGGACTCAAACCCTTCAAATGGCACCAAATTGACCCCAGGATTGTCCCCTCAGGTGCTGGCTGCCGTTCCCGGGTCACCAGTGAAGCTGAGAAAGCCTCTGGATGGCAGCACTGGGTTGTGGGAGGGAGAACTCCCCTCTCTGCTGCCCAGAACTTGCCCCACACTGAACAGACCAGTTTTGCTCTCAGTTCTGACCTGGGAAATGTAACTTTTCCTTAATTATTTCCCCCCGAAGTCAACTTTTACCACACAGTAACAACACTAAATTCTCAGCTCCTTTGTAAAAGTGGCACCAAAGGTCTTACTCAAGTCATAATGCAATTACTCATCACTAATTACAAAGGTGAAGGGAAATGACCACTTAGAGATGTCCTACCCCAACACTCACACAGCCCTTACCTCCCACTGAAGCTTTTCCAGCTGCTCCTCCACACTTTTTTCCCAGAAAAAAATACTGTCAGCAATAAAATCCCCCAAAAATGTCAGTGGAGAGGATGTTCTTTACCTTAGACATTTCTGATTGTATTTTCCCCAAGAAGCCATAAAACAGGGAACAATAGGCTGTAATTAAAACAATACCTTGTTTTCCCAAGCTGCCAAGGAACAACATAAACAAGTTTTAATTTAGGAGCAGTAAGATTTAAAAGGTCTGGAGTTTCTAAAGTCTTCACTTGGCAGCCTTGATTTAACTGGACATTAAATGCTGGTTAAAATAACCCTATTTATCAAAATATTTAAATTTTTCAAGAGACACAATCTTTTCAAAACCAGGAGTTAAGGGTTTCTTTGGGAAAATCAGAGCTATAGTAAAAGCAGATTAACCATTTCTGTTTGGGGTTTTTTTTGCCCCTTTTTAAGCTTATTACAATGTAGTTAAAATTTGAGAAATTATGTTTAGAGAGACTTGCACTTAAAATATCAAGTGTATTATTAAAAACTATGCAGAACTATATGGAAGTTTCCTTCAAGTCTCAATTTACTTTTTAGCAGGCAAAGTTTATGGTCATTCTGAGGATCAATACTCCACCCTTCTGGTTCTGTTACAGAATATTTTAAGTCCAAACAGTGCAGGAGTTACTTTTAATTGTGTCTGGCTCAAGTCCCTCTTTCACAAGCACTTTGTGGGTGTTTGTTGCTGCAAATAAGAAGCTGCAGTGGCTGTTTGGTGACCCCAGTGAAGGGCAGGACACAGAACTGTCCCCATTCACAGCCCCTGGAGGGGACAGGTGACAGCCACCCGTGTCACCACCCCCTGCACTGTCCACACTCACCTGTGCACTGAGAAAGGCAAAATCCCAACTTCCACTCCAAGAATCTGGGGTTCCATTCTTGCCCTAATAAACATATTTAAACAGAGTGCTATTTCAGGGAAATCAATTTTTACATTAAACCACCTATTTTTGACATCCTTGGAGTTCAGCCAAGACAAAACACTCACTTCCACCTAAATAAACAAGAGAAAACAGAGCAAAACCAGTGCAGTGAAATACCTTGAGTACATCAGTGTAGGTGTTCTAAGGGTTATTGCAGTAGAATAAAAACTGTCTTGTCATGGGAGTGACTGGAAACACAGAGGTGGTTGGATCAGTGTGTTTTTACTTGCACTGCTATTACCTTTTCTAGTAACTTTTATAGAATTACTCAGAATGTCATTTTCTGAGTTCCCCAAGTCTACGTGTACCAGTCAGAGCTCTGGATTAACTACATTAAATGATGACATGGAATCTTAAACCTAAAATTTAATTTATTTTATTAAAATAAGATAATCAGAGGAACCTTACAATAAATGCATTTTCTCAGGAGCAATAAAAACAAAATTAAACCCCAAATCAGCAAGAAAAACTGTATATGCTCAGTTTCCTCTTGATAGTGCATCTCTTGCACGACAGCTTCCGATGGGATGCAGACGGATAATGTCCCTCAGCCTTTTCCAGCCCCCAAAGCTGTGCTTCCACACTCACCACCTCCTGGGCTGCAGGGGACAGTCCTTAGTACCAAAGTCAGCTGTGAGGCTTCTCAGGATGACCACGACTGGCTGCTTCCTTCTCTGAGCAGGTCAATTCAGAGCAGATTCCATTCTTTTGCAAGAGTTTTTCTTCTATGTGCAAAACTATTGCAAAACTATTTTGTGTTGAATTAGCATTTTAACTTATTTCATTGGCTTGATAAAGCTCTTAGGCAGGAGCTGATTTCCAGAGTTATTTCCTCTTCCCTCAGTCTTGTTTGCAGAGACCCATTCCAGGCACAGCTCCCCCACCTCGAGGTGGCGTGGGGCAATCACAGCGCCATCACCTTGTCCTCAGAGCCACCCTGGCTGTGGAAAACACCCCCTTAGCACAGATCCAACCCCTCCAGAACCACTGCCAAACAAACATCCATCGCTTCTGGCCACGGGGGAAGTAAGGCTCAAGTGCATCCATGAAAACACCAGTGACAGATCTCTTGCTTTGCAGTCTGGTACCTGTCCCGCAGCGGGACAACGGCCCTGCAGGGGGAGAACTGCACGAATCCTTAGCAGCTTGTTGGGAGGGTCCTGCCGGCCCCGAGAGCACAATAGTTCCTTGTGTGGCTCTGCCGTGAGCGGGGGAGCCAGGGAGGGGAGCAGGGCCTAGAACACGGGCAGCTTGGTGGACGTGAGTGTGCAGGAGTTGATGTCCTCCGTGTGCGCCGCGCGGTGCAGCGACGGCTCCGAGGCGCTCCGGTTGATTTTGGGCAGAGAGTGTTGCAACAGCTCGATGGAGGACAGTATCTGAGGGAAACAGCCAGTTAGGAGCCTTCCTGGAGAGGCAGCTTTCTATTCAACCTTCAGGAATTCCTGCAGTCAACTGCTTTTCAATTCTATTCTGTTCTTAGGGCTTTAAGCTCATCTGTAACATCTTTACCAAAGTGCTCTGTGGGGCACTGGAAACACTCCAGCTGGAATAATCCAACTCTGCCATCCTGTTTCAGTTCCTCAGGGCATGGAAGGGTATTTTTCAGTAGTTCACAGACATTACCATCAATTAACAACCATCTAAACAATCCCCCAGCAGAGTAACAGGGGAAGAATTGCATCATCTGCCCAACAGTTTGTTTGCAAAACATTTATGAAGAACCTTTTAAACACCAAAAAGCTGTTTGAAACAGCAAGAAGTTATCTTTCCAAAATCTGCTGATATTTTAATTCCAGATACTTAATAAGAAAGTACCTTTCCCATCCTCATAGTGACAGGAAAAGATAAAGCATCCCTGATAAAAATACCAAAAATTGCTCCATGAATTTCCATCCCCCAGTGGACTTTGTTTGCTTGCTCTTATTTGTAGGGAAGGAAAGGAGGAACAGTCATTTTCCTCAAAACCTATACTAAATGTATCTACAGAGATAAGATTTGATTTTTTTTGTGTCAGGGGGGTGTTTTGCTTGTCTCTGAAGTGGGTCAGCCTGGCACAGCCTCAGCTGCACTTTGCTTATTTTTCATGCCCTTTGCAGAAACCCCCATGTACAACCAGAAACACCAACTGCCACAGGAGCTGGGTTATGGCTAAAGACAAAACCAGGAAGCAGGCTGCACTTCCATCACCCAGAACAGCTGCTTCTGTGTGTTTATAAAACACCAAATCTGCAGAGAACAGTTACCTGTGGAAACAGAGGTCGTTCTTCCCTCACTTTCTTCAAACAATCTGCCACCAGCCTCTTCATTGCCTTGGGGCAGTTCTTGTACAGTTTACTGAGGTCTGGGGAAGCGTAGCCTCGGCCAACCATGAAAATGATCTGCACAACAAAGAGCAGCGTTAGGGAAGGAGTTTCACTGGGGGCTTTAGTGCCCCAGGGCGCCTGAAGGTGAGAACCAGAGGAGGCAGGTGAGTGAAGCAGGACAGTGGGGCTGGTTGTGTCACCAGGAGGTGATGAAACCAGAGATGCTGTGGTTTGACAGCTCTGCTCAGGGTCTCCAAATCCCACAATCACTCAGGCTGGAAAACACCTCCAACATCAGAGTCCAACCCACGCTGCAAAAGGAGCTGAAAGTTGAGAGAGATCCTCAGAACTACTCACAGCTAATGCAGCAAAAGGGGAATTGTTTGGTTTGAGACAAACAATAAAAGGTGTTATTAGTGTTGGAAAATACGTGTTCTGGTTTAATCCAAGTTAATATGGTGTAGGATTTTCAGCCTAAATAAGGTCTTGGTGTTCTTTCTCCAGGAATTTCTGTTCCTCCCTGAAAACTTACTTGAGGGTCAACTGCTGCGTGTTTTACAACACTGATGTTTATTAAATCTGATAGAATTTCAATATTATGAAGTAAAGCATATTTCAATATCCCAATTTGTGGACAACCTTAAAATAAGGGAAAACTTCCTCAACAGAACTGGCTTCTACTTGGAATCCAGACTGGATTATTACAGATTAAATACTGGATTAATAAAATCCAGTCATCTGTCCCCATACACTTCTCATTTTTAGTTTTAAAAATTAATTTTTTTAATTTCCATTTTATAAAAAGCAACCAAAACCACAACTGAGGATCACCAAAACAGAGATCACAAAAATCCAGCAGTTCCTGCCCTACAGAGTTGATTCTACACTGGCTAAGCCAGGAAAAGTGTTCATGGAAGGACCAGTTGGTGTTTCTGGCCTTAATGTGCTTCTTTAAAATTACTGGTTGGGTAACAGGACAGCTTAATAAAGACTAACTCACAGAAATATTCAATATTAAAAGGTCTGACACTGTTTTTTCCCTTTAGTAAAAAGCACAGAATCCAATCTGATCCAAGAACAGCATATTTGACATCAAAAGGGAAATGTCACAGAACTGCAAATCTACAACCCAAGATTTTACTGATGTTGCAAAAGCTTTAACCTATGAATAAATTAAAGGGCATTTCAGATGTTTATTAAAAAGAGCGTTTTTCCCTTGAGTAAATGTCAATATTGGAGGAAAAACTCAGTTGCTGCAGAAACAAAGCAGGTACTAAACAACATTTTGCATTTGTGTTTCTCCTGCATTTCTCGAGACAACAAGATGTGCTGTGCCCCCAAATAAAAAGGTGTTCCAAGAGTTGCTCACCTGATCCCGGTTGTTTATGTGGGAATAGGGCAGCTCTCCTGTCATCAGTTCATATAACACTATTCCATAGGAGTAGACATCTGACTGGAAGCTGAAGGGGTTGCTGTCCTGCATCCGGATCACCTCGGGGGCCTGGGAAACACAAACCACCAGCACTTGGACCAGGGAAAGGACAGCAAGTTCTTAACAGGCACAGCCAGGGAGCTCCACCAGAAACCAGGGAACAAAGGGTACCTCACATCCTTTGATGAGTTTTACAAGAGCTCTGGAGAAGTTCAAGGTGCTACTTTACATCTTATTTCAAATTCCATTGAGGGCACACGAAAAAGCAATGCTTGAATTGAATGAGGCTTCCTCAACAGAACTGGTGATTGTTATTCATACTTGCAGTATTTAGTGACTTTTGTTCCAGCTCACATGGAGCTGAGCCTGAGTCACCATCAGCTCTTGAGCAGGTAGCAATGTTAAAGGGGAAAATACAAAATTCTAATAAAGACTTAATATTTCATAAAATCCCTACCAAAACATTTCTGTCAAACGTGAAAGCCAAATACAAAGTAGCACAGATTGGAGATCAGGGAAAAACTGCAGGAAACATTTTAACAGCTTTGCAAAATAAAGCAAAATCAGGAAATTGAAGACCTTAAAAAAACATCAAATGATTGAACAAAAGATAAAAACTATCAAAATAATTTTCCTATTCAGTGAGATTTTCTTTCCCTAAAAAACTCCCTCCGAATTACTGAGCAAAGCACTAAAGTACAACAGCACAACAAATCCCCAGTAAGGGATCACAGCAGCTTCCAAGGAAACAGAAACAACCTCCCCTTCTATGTAATGACAGCTCAGCAAAGATGGGCTAAAAATTATTATAATGGGAAAAAAACCCCATGCAAACAGCAGATATGTAGGTTTTTTCCCCAAGATCTCTTTAATATACACAAATATATCACATACCTTGGGGCAGGTTAGTTTTAAATCCTTTTATGGAAGTTGTAAACAATTGGACTTTTTGTAGTATGTTTTTTAGAGGAAAAAACGTTTCTGCTTTTGTAACTCTGTTTTTACAGAGCACAACCCAATCTTGGCCAAGCATCCTGATACTTTCAGTGAAAATTCCTAATCCACTGACAGCCCTGATTATTTAAAGCAACTGCACAGGAGAATCCTGAGGTCACTGGTGCCCAGTTTGCACAATTAAACACTCCAGCACTTTGTGCTTCAACCTTAACTCAACCCACAGCTGCAGTAAAAGACCAGACAGCCCTCAGTGCACATGTTGACTCCTTGAGGTTCCATATTTTGGGTGTGTTGAAGGGACAAACAGTGCTTTGCTCACCATCCACAGGATGGACCCCGTGGGCTGTTCCACCTGCTGGGATCCACTCCACCTGGATTTTACAGTTGCCAGACCAAAGTCTCCTATTTTCACTGTGAGGCCTTCATGAAGAAATATATCTAAAGAGGTGTTAAAGAAACTCTGCAAAAAAAGGAGTGAACGATTCTGTGTTTTCTGACATGACTGCAAAGTTAAGTGATCACTAATTAAAGCCAATTGCTGGTTATTTTATTGAAAACTGCCACACAGGAAAAGTGATTTTATGGCAGCCACGTTTACAAAGTTAACATTTAAGACTAAACCAGGTATTTCAGCATTATTTGCACATTTATCTTTAAGGTGAGTTAGGACAGTAATCAACAGTGTTAATTATCAATTATTGTAGGTACTTAAATATTTAACTGGTGGCACAAGACACAAAGAGAAATAGCTCAGAGGTCTCACAACTCAGAAAACTAAGAAAAAAAAACAATTACAAGTACAAAAAATATCAAAATACAACCTATTTACATAAAGTTCTGTGGCAAATCTCCTGAGATTTAACTGGAAATATCTGTGCTATTTGTAGTTATTTGTTGGGACTGACAGCCAGCACTTCCTTTGTTGGGATCATTTTAAGAAGACACCAGTTAACAATTTCACTTGGGAATGTTTTAAGTTCAAAGAGATGATTCACTGAAATGATTCCATTTCTAGTTTAACTGAAAATGGGAATCCCCTGACATTATGGAACCACTGAATTTGGCATATTTTTACGGTGGCATTTGCAAAACATCCTGTTCACATTTTCTGGCAGGAAGCCACAATCTCTGCTGTTCCTGGCAATTCCAAAAGCAGGCACTTTCAAAGGCAAAAGGCATCAGCTCACAACATTTTTACTCCATATGCATTCCTAAATTTG
The DNA here is from genome assembly GCA_013390005.1 of Calyptomena viridis. NCBI lineage: Eukaryota > Metazoa > Chordata > Aves > Passeriformes > Eurylaimidae > Calyptomena > Calyptomena viridis. The sequence goes on along the minus strand of WEIV01010653.1, from coordinate 73,165 downwards.
TATTTTTGCACGAAATACAGTGGTAAAAGGCTGCCTTTTCTTGAGTTTAAAGTAAGATTTCTGGCTTCATTTCTGCCAGTCATGTGAGGTGTTCTAAATATATTAAAAATATATGAGGAGCAGGCACAAAGCCCAGCTGTGCACACACAGAGCAGGAGACAGAGGCACATCTCCCTCTCCCAGAGCAGCACTGGGGTAACAGTGAACACCATTTAACTAAAACAAGTCACTTTTGGAGAACAAGTGTTGCACATCTTTATCTCAACAGCCTGGAAAGCAAGGACATGTTCTGTGGAAGTCCTTGCTAAAAAGCAGCTTCTTGCTCACCAAGAGGAATTGCTCATTAGTAGTTTTATATATATATATATCTATATTTGAAACAGCTATTTCAAGCCCTCAAAAGCTCCATATTAACAATAAATCAGCGTCCCACTGAAGGCAATACCATTGAGAAAGGATACTATTGGATTTCATGTCTCTGTGGATGATATTCTTTGCATGTAAATTACTGTGAAGGAAAGGCACAACAGTGTCATTAGCAGGGCTGCTCACAAACAGCCATTTAATTTAAAAACAGATACCAAGGCAGTTTGTTACACACTCAGTCACTTCTCACACCTTTTCCTTTAGTCAGTTTAGAGGATGAGTCTACTCTGGGAAAAAGAAACAATGCCAGCACCCCTTAATTTTGTGTTTAGAACAGGATCTCATTAGTGTGATCTAAGACCTCAAGCTACCAAAGAAGATAAAATACAGAAGAACTGACTGAGAGTGACAGGAACTGGGCTGGGAGTGTCCAGCCTGGAGGAGAGAAGGCTCCAGGGAGACCTGAGAGCCCCTGCCAGTGCCTGAAGGGGGCTGATAAAAAGGAGGGAGAGGCATAATTTATATGGGCACACAGTGACAGGACAAGGGCAATGGTCTTAAATTGAAAGAGAGCAGGTTTAGATCTGATTTTAGGGAGAAATTCCTTGCTCAGAGGGTGCCCAGAGAAGCTGTGGCTGCCCCAGCCCTGGAAGTGTCCAAGGCCAGGCTGGAGCAACTGGGACAGTGGGAGGTGTCCCTGCCCATGGCAGGGGTGGCACTGGATGGGCTTTAATGTCCCTTCCAACCCAAACCATCCCGTGACCCTACAGCCTAACAATCCCTGGGACTAAATTCCTAAATCCAAGCACAAGCACATCCAGCAGTGCTGAATTCAGGCTGCACAGTCTCTCCCTGGCAGACCCCTTTGACCCCTTGCTCTTTCAGCACAGTAACTCCACACACTGGGGTTTGGGGAAGGCAAGGAAAACACCATTCCAAGGGCACGGGCAGGTGGAATGTGTGCCCCACTCACTCCATTCCCTGGGCTGTCTGCCGGGCAATGTCGATGAGCTGGAACATCTGGAACTTGGTCTCCTGGACGTGCAGATGTTTGTACAAACTGCTGCCCTCACACCACTGGGTGACAATGGCCAGGTTGTCCTTAGTCATGTAGCCCATGAAGAGCAGGATATTCACGTGCCGGGTCTTCCTAAGGGGAAGGAGCACAAAGAGAGATCAGTGTCTTCAGAAAAAACCACGTTTTCAGACTCTTTTAAAAATTAATTCCTGGCTGAAGGAATGTATTGCAGCTTTGCAGGCCAAAAACATGAGTCTCCTGCAAAATTTTTCCTAGATGGATGTGTGTGGAAAGTTTGGGGTTTAAAAATAATGGCAATATGCCACAGTTGCCACTTTATTTCTTTTGAAGTAAAATCAGCTGATCTTTTGGTTTTTAGTTAATGTACTTCCTTTTAGTAGTTATTTAAAATCAACCTGTAAGAAAAGGATGTAATGGAAATTCAGGTGTTTTGAAATCAATAACCAACATTGACACTTGCAAGTGATATTAGAAAGGTAGTGGAATTACAGAAATCACCCTGAAAGATGTGAAAAAGTGACAACTTTAGATAGACAAACCAATCCCAAGAGGAAACTAAAGGGTCCCTATGAACTGTGAAGGAATTATCAGATGAGAAGATGTACCTAAATGGTTCAGTTTGAGGAGTAACATCACAGACAGTTCACTGGACACCAAAAAAAACCCCAGTATCTGAGAGCAGGTAAGAGTTACATAGATCAGTGAAGATGTTCAAGGAAAAAAAGTAATTATGCTGCAATTTTAAGAGGTACAGTTCAAGCATCTTGGTGGTGAGATTATAGAGGAATTTATTAATTTTAGGTTTTTTGTTTGAAATGTATTTATTTTACCTTTCACTGCCCAATGTGACCTGAACAACAGAGTGTCTGCAGTGCTGAGCTGCAAACCTGACCCTCAGGAACAGCAAAGCCACTGAGCTGCTGTGAGCTCGGGTTCAGTGTCACAGCTCCCCTCACAGCCACAATGTCACTGTGCACTTGTGGGTTCTCCTCTGGAGATGTGCTTTTTGTGTGTGTCAGACACATGTTGGCCAAGGAGTCCCACACAGCACCTCGGGGTGACAGCTCAGCAGAACAACTCACCTCAGCACAGCCACTTCATTCCTGAAAGCCTGGAACTGCTCGGGGGTTGGATCCACCACCTTTAGGATCTTCACTGCTACATCCCCTGTAAATTCAGTGACCAGAGAAGTTACTAAAAACACAACTTTTTTTTTTTTTCCTCTCTTCAAAATAACATTAATGTGCAGTGTAATTAAAATTCCTAATTGCTGCACAGTACACCTCTGATTTGTAAGTCAATATTTTGCTATCCAGCTTCAGCTTTTGCATAATTAAGTGTAATATTTAAAGTGTTTATATAAAAATATGTATGCACACATATCCCCTTTAACCCTTTAACAGAACTATTTAAAAAGTAAACATTCCAGATGCTACATTTCAGGAAGGGGGGGAACAAATCTATCCAGAAACAGCAGAAAAATCATGAATTGTGGACATTATTTCAGTATTTTAATAACTAATTTGAGGACTATGGAAAGCTGAGTATTTTACTGTTCTTTAAGCTGCTACATTATAAATGTCACTTAAAATCTTCATTTGCATTGTTGTCACTGTTTGCTCTAACCTTCAGTATTTGTTTAAGGAGAATACAGAGAAATATAAAAATATCTATTGCTAGAGACTGTTTCTCTGCCACCACAGTCACTAATTTTCTTGCTAAAATGGTCTCTTTTTGAAGATACATGAAAAATATTATTAGTAATTTGACTTATCTTGAGACATCAGACATTATTTGGGCTTTAAGACATGCAACTATTTTTCATTAAAAACAGAGGGTGGAAGGTAAGTTTCCAGATTTTTTTCCCTCAGCTTATTTTATGACAATATTGCCATTTAAATGAGGGCCTGGAAGGGTTTGTGTGTTTTTCTTTTCAAAATCACAAGCCCTGAATTTGGAAACTAATTCTGTAGTTCTGCAGTGTGCCTATTTCAGAGTATTCCAGCTAACTTTATACCATAAACTCTCACATCAATCACTTTTTCCTTAAAAAAACTCCCCAGTAAAAGCAATTGATGCTTATTTCCTTTCCCTGTCACCCTGAAATGAAACATGCTAATTAAACCACTAAGATATTAAAAAAAGGTAAATATAATTTAACATCAGGCTGTGGAATTTCCCAGCTAATTCAGTCCTGCTGATGAAAAGCAAAACCTTTCCAAAAACAAGCTGTTGCAGAAGGTGGTAATAAAGAAACCCCTGTTGGCTCCAGGGTAGATGCAGTTGTGAAATTCAGATTTTGATGTGTGTTCTTTGCCTTGATTTCAGTGCTGCCAACATAAGGAAGTTATTATTTACCACCCAGTACCTCTGGTGGGAGATAAGCCCAGAGCACCAATAAATCACCTTTTTTTGGATTGCTGTCCCATCATATCAGCACTCTGAGATGGTAACAAGTCAAGAACTCACCGTGCCATTTGCCTTTGTAAACTGTGCCAAAGGAACCTGACCCTATTCTGGTAGAAAGCATCACTTCACTGGCTTCTATTTCCCAGTAATAACTGGAATCTCTCTGTCCACGAGGCCTCTGGAACAAAATTTGACATGGCTTTTACTCTTAGTTTCTGATCAAATATATTATATATACACATAAAAAATATGACCTGAAACCTTGAGGGTTTTGTGGTGCAGTTGAGACTTTTGTTTTTCTCCTCATCCTTTTTCTTGGTTGGTTAAATCACTTAAGACATTAAAAGTTCTGCACTAGAAATTTATACCCTAATCTTGGATCATAAGATGTACAACCATTTTATGATCAACTATTTAAAGCCATCTGAAATATTCAAAAAACTTACTGGCTTCTTCAAATGACAATGCTAAAATTCTGGAATTCTGTGACATATTTAAAAGGAATAAGGAAAAAAGTGAGAGCAGAAATCTCCAGTGTCTAAGTGGGAAACAACTGTGAGTCCCACTAAGTAACTGTAAACTCATTTTGCAAAAAAAATTAATTATTCTAACTTTTTCTTCTTTCCCCTTGCATTCTGTTAAAAGTATTTGTCCCTGAGACATTCTGAGTAACTTTCTATGGAAATGAAGGCACCATCAATATCCACTTTCTATGGAAGCTGTGGCAACACAGTTCAAATAGTGATAGTAAGGCTAACTTTAAACATAGTAAAAATAATAAAAAAGATAATAAAAAAGATTTAAAAGGTAATCCTTGAAGCTGCACTGAAAAACAATTTCACACCACTGTCTAAAATTTATTTTCAACCCAGAACACTTTGTTCTGGGTATTTATAACCCAAGGCAACAGTGTGATTGTTCCCAAATTAGTTAAAATTATATTGCTACTACACACACAGTGCAGAGCAATCCAATGTTACCAGCAGCTTTTATTGCCTTTTAAGTGCAGAAATTTATCCCAACACCCCCCCTCCACTTCCAGCCTAATTTAACTATTTTTTTTAATTAAAACAAGTATTATCATACTTACAATTTTGTTCTTTTCTTGTGTATTAGATCCAGCAGCTCTCTCTCTTTGGGCTGGGACTGGGGTTTTAGGCTGAGACCAGCCAGTTGGGCTCATATTGTTAGGACTTCCAGACAGAGCAGAGGGTGAGGCTTAAATACAAAAACAAAAGAAAAATAATTTATGAACAAGGAAATAAACAATGAAAATAATATTAGAAATTAAATTTAATTTTTTAACCATACCTGATTCACTATGGCTTCGAATTGCATCCTAAAACAGAGAAGATGGATAATGAAGTTAATAAATATAGGACAGCACACAGAGGAACAAGCAGCAATGGGGTTAAAATTGGTCCTGACAGTTTTGGTCAAGTGCAATATTGGCCAACACCCTCCAAAAGATGGTGATTTCCTAGTTACAGCAGGAAATCCTATCTGCTAAACCCATGCAATTTGTGAATTCTTACAAAACATGGAAAGTCACAGCGTATTAAAGGGTATTACCACCAAAACAAGAAAGGAAAGTGGAAAAAAAAGGAAAAGACACAGAACAAGAAAAACACCATCACTCCTGTGTGCATTCCCCCTGCACTCTGTACATGCTTGTGTGTGAGGTGTGGGCACAGCTCCTGGGGTAACAAGCTCCCAAACAGGTCTTGGGCTCAGTAGGAAAACTTTAAAAAAAAAAAACCTAAAATATTCCAACTCAATATACATTTTAAAACATCTCTACTGTACTATTTCAACAAAAAAAGAAAACAAAACAAACAACAAAGGCTCCATCTAGTGCACTTATAAAAAGCCACCTGATTTCCAGGCCATATCCCCCCAGTTTTCCAGCTGACACAGGTCACTGTGGTACAGTGGGACAGCTCTCACCTCATGCCACAGGCACAACACAACTGGACAGCCATGCACAAGAGAAAACTGAGCTCTGACAGACAGGACTTCACAGCTTTTCTCACCTGCTAGGTATTATCCCAAAGAACATACAGGAAAGGTAAAATATCCAGGTACTGTGTAAGTACAAAGCAAGAACATGCACTACAGAAAGGTTAAATACTGTCAGAGTTAATACAAGGCAATTCAAACTCTCTAACTAATTAGTAGAATAATAAATGTAAGATTTCAGAGGACAGAACAAGCCTACATTCCACTGTACAGTTTCAAGTTAATATTATCCTTAGCAATGATTGATTCATGAAATCCATAATTTTAGCCAGTTACAGCTGCATCCTCCCAGGCTTGACTGTGTACTGTATTCCTGCACTACTGCACCTGAGTGGATCAAAATCTGCATCAACTATCAATCAATTCCTGCAATTCACTACTTTTGTCCATTTTAAGGGCAATAAACACCTTTCAGAACCTGAATAAATAACAAATGATGGGTTTTGCACATCAGTCTGAGAACGTAACTGCTTTAGATTAAGCTGGCAAAGGGTAACTAAAGAATTTAAAATGCTTCTCACACTTCTGTATACTCAATTCTTACTTCAAAGCATTTTGAACTTCAATCCTGATGTGAATATTTTCTTCTTTGCTTATGAATCCAAGAGCAAATCAATCAAACCCCACTGTTTTTAGATTTGTTCTTACAACACAAATAACACCCTACAGTGATGTAGTCTGTCAACTTTACTTAAATGTGAAATAAAACCAGGAAAATATGTTCTTCATCTAAGGGCTTTGTAGGGTTATATTCCATTAAAATAGTTTCCAGAGGGAAAAAGCCACACAATAGATGTGTTTGAGAAGGTTTTGCTTTAAAAACTGTGTGACCAAATATAATCCAAGCCTACTCAAACTGAGCTGGACTAAAACTGAAGCTCTTGTATCAACGTGCCCCTTCCAATTAGTGTCCTCAATATTAAGATACAACATGCTATGAAGACTTTCATCAAATCAGCTGCAGATTAAACACTTCACGTGGACACTGCCATGGCTCACAAGTTACAGCAATCCTGTTAATCACAAGAAAACAAAAGGCACCAAGGAAATACCTACTCTTCCCCTCAAACAAAACCGTCTGCACCAGGAGCTGGGAGAGGCATTCAGGCTGTTATTCTAGGCCAACATGGTAAGAGATGAGAGAAAAGAACAGAGGAAGTATAAAAAAAACTTTAAAAATGTTAGGATAAATGAAAGAAAAAGCAACCTATTTTGTTTGATAAATGATAATTAAGTGCAGTACAATTTTTAGATAACTCTTCCTGCTCAAACCCAAGTTCACTAGCAGCTATCTCTGGTAAACCACTTTGTTAAAGTGGTGTCAACTACCTTTTTTTTTTGCATTGCTTTGAGGCTTTTTTAAAGCCTTCTAGAAAAGCAGCTACTGCCTTTAAGACATGACAGATATTTTTACTGAATCCCTATGAGAACGTGAAGAGCCAGAAGAGAAAGGATTTCTGTCTTTACTGCTGTGCACGAAGCTTAAAGAAAGCAATGTCTCCTTAAAGACTCCTGGCTCTGTGAAGGTCCACAATTCATATTCTCTTTGTGCTTCATTATGTTTTGTGCCATTACACATGGTCAGCCTGGCTTCTGAAGCAGTGACAAAGGCTGTAAGCCCAAGAAAACCCAGGAGAAAGGGAGGGCACCCTTCCCCATAAATCCCAAGTGACACAAAGCTTCCAACCACAAACACTTCCCGGAGCTGCAGGGCACTGTTCTTCCTTCCAAAGGGGCACAGGAATTCTGAATTCAGCAGCACACTTCAGTCTTCACCTTTCACAGTCTATAAACCACCAGCTGAAGATGCAACTGAACTCTGCAGTCAAAGGCTTTGGCTTGGCCTAAAGGGTTTTTAAACTCTTCCTCAGGAAGAGTCCAACCAACAGTGGAGGGTCCAACCCTGAGGTCCTGCAGCTCAGCATTTCTGCCAGGCCTTCCCATACACCACTCCCGAGTTTTGTTTTGTTATCAAACAAAGTAACAACCCCACCACTTTAGGCCCGACTTCAGAGTTGTCCCTCAGTGCCAGTCTGAAGCAGGAAACACAGACAAGGGGACTGAAAGCAAGTGAGAGCAGAACTATCCCCAGATAGAGCTGGCTTTAGCCCACTGCTGCCAGTTCCATACAGGTGTAGCACAAAACACCACCAGCTGTGACTTACTGAGGATCCCGAGCCCAAGAACTACATCCAGACTTAACAGCACCTGAAGTCTGATTTAAAATAAACACCAGGCCCCCCACACACCCAGACTTTTAAGTTCAAAAGAACATTTTCAGACAAGCCTAACAGGCAGTTCTTCAGCAAAACTGACCCTATTTTCTCTCTAGATCTGGGGAAACCAATTGTGTCTTTACAGCCACCAAAAACCTGCCCATTATTTCAGCAAAGTTGATAGACTGCAAGAATGAATTATTAACTTTCTGTGCAAATGTGTCACCTCCATTCTTCACCACTCAGCCAACAACAGTAAGCAAATGACAGAAAGCAAAGAAGAAAACCCAACCAGTGACTATTAGATGGCAAGTCTCAGTTTTAGTTTAACTTGATGCTACTTGCTCCCTGCTCCCAGTATTACCTCAATTATCCTGCTGTCTACAGGCATTGTAGTGCTGACCATGTGGACATTTGGTGTGGATGTGGATCTCTGTCTTTGGGAAAGAGAGCCCTCAGAGGAAGGATTGGATGTGTTGAATGTGAAGGCATGAGGTGTTGAATACCTGTGCTGGGAACTGAGAAGGAAAGAGAGAGAAAGGGAAAAGTTGTGGTTATTTTTTGCCCTCTAGCAATTGAAAAACACTGTTTTATGTAACCTGTCCAAAAGCAATATGCACAGAATTCCAAACAGAGAAAAGCTGGGATTACACACCAACTGAACTATCTGGTCAGCTGAATCATTCCCCATTTAACTCAGGAAATAAAACTGAAAAAACCTGAAGATCTTGTCAGCTCACATAATTATCTACTGTGCTTAACATAAGTCTCTTTATGCCACTACAAATTTTGCCACAGTTCAGCTCAATCCCCATCAAATCCCATTTCATATACTGACAAAGCACTGGCTCTGATGGATGGATTCAGGTCCGTGAAATTTAACCAAACTGCTCATTTCAAGCCTGTTAAATGCACAGCTCAAGAGCCAAGCCCTGAATCTGTGAAGGTTTGCAAGACTGTTCAATGGTTTGCTCAGAACAGCCAGCAAGGAAGTCATGAAACCCAACACCAGTCAAAGGAGGCCAACACTCAAATCCAGTTCCACAAAGAGTTATAAATCACAGCTAAGGTCACTCGAACCAGATTTATCCCAAAACACAAATGTATCTTCACTGAAATCAGCCAGCCTTCACAAAAACCTTAAAACTTCCTATAAAATTAGTAAGAAATTGTTCAGCAACACTGGGAATAGAATGAGATGGCAAAGAGAACTAAGATCAATTCTGATGCAGTTCCTACTAAAATAAATAAATACACAGAACCATTTGCAAGTCAGCTACATGCTCTGGGCCTCATTCCTGAATAAGCCAAGATTTTTCAAAGGGGTGTAGAAAAAACAAAAGCTGGCCTGCCCCCTCTTCAGCCTCTAGAATTTCAAGGAAAAGAATACAGGCAAGTTAGGATCAGGAGACAGGCCCCTTTGAAAGGAAAGGATGATTTACTTTAGCATTTAAAACTACAGGAGTGTTCTCTTTAGGTACCAGAATCTTCTTTAAGAGAAGCAATTTTCAGCTCTCACTGTTTTCTCTTTAAACTCCTATCTCTCATCACAATATCACAGAATTATTTTAATGTATGCAAATCATCCACCATGAGACACAAACCCTTGATGCACACTACCTGATCAGATAAAATAAAATTAATTCACACAAACATCACGAGGGAGCCTTGAATTTTCTCAGGCAGGAAAACAAAAGTCTCCCAAAAGCCTTTAATACCCTTCCTTAAAATTTTATGACTGCACATGAAAACCATAAAAATCTCAAATCAATGCTCTGCTTGAATTTCAGACCGAGAAGGACACTGTGTATCTGTGATGAAGTGGTGTTGCCACCCTGCACATTCATCCCAACCTTCTGTAAGATTGTCCTGCTTTTGAGGAGTTGGGGGTCTTTTGTTGGGTTGGTTGGTTTGTTTTGAACCAAGTGTATTTCCCAAAAGAGAAATGACAGGAAATACTGTCTTACCTAACAGGTATCCGGGAGACAGACTCCCGCATCCGTCTCATTGTCAAGGGAGGTAGTGCAGGGACACCACTGTCACTGATATTTGAATTTGGGAACAATCTGAAATATCAACAAAAACAATTACAATTTCAACTGCTACACTACCTCCTGTACAATGCTCTTTAAAGCTGAACATTTAAAGGGCTGTTTCTTTGCACCACAATGAACTTCATGAACACATTCCTATCTTTGTATCCTGTTTTCCCTCTGTGTATGGTGTGACTAAAACCTCTGCCTTCAGACTCCCAAAGAAAATTTACACGTGTTCTTTCTGAACTTGAGACTTCAGATTTTCCTCAAAGATTATTTGACACAATTTTTTAAGTTCTATTACACCCAGGCAGCACCAAGTATCACAAAGTCATCCTACTCTCTAACTACTCAGTTTAAGAAAATGCATGGCCAACTTTAGTAATAAAAAACCCACAATCACTAAGACATAAAAAAAATTCCAGGTTTTAACACTTTTGCATGAAAAGACTTGTAACACAATGACTTCCAACTTTTTCTAAGCAGTATTAGGAAAGTATTATCTGCATTTGTTTTCTCATCCTGCTACACGTTTTCAAGGAGTTGGGGTAGTTGTCCACACTTAGGTTTCCAACAGCCAAAAACCATCTGAACCATGGCCTTTTTATTACCAACACAAGTGTCACGTGAGGAACTGCTATCACTGTTCAAAGAGGGTATTCTGGCAACTGCTGGTCATTCAGGAGATTTGTTTGCTTGTCCCAGAATATTAAAATTTAGAGCCAGAGCAAAATGCATGGAATGCAAATGGCCTTTTCCCCTGGGAACAGACAATCATTGCTGGCTGTTTCATGACATCAACACACACTCCTGTATATTGGTCACAGCAACTACACTCCCCAACAATGCAGTAAGAGTTGTCTGTCACACAGAATTCCTGCTGTTATTAGAACCAAACAGTCCTTACAAGAGCTGCCTGATATTGCTCCAGTCCACACACATGGTTGGAACCTTAGTGCTGCAGTGCTCATGGAATTTATAGCCACACGTCTGGCACCGGAACCCATTGAGCAGGAACTTCTGGCAGATGTCACAGAAGGCCAACTTCAGGAACGTCTTCCGAGCCTGGAAAACACATCCCACTGTTAATCCCAACCCCCAGCTTCCCTCCATTACCCCACACGGGTGCCTTCCAGAGCCTGGCAGGAATAATTCCGTGGCATTGGTTATCAGTGCCCCCGGATTGCTGCTGAGCTGAAAACCACCCTGGAATATCCTTGCATAGATTTCCAGTTGGGCTGGAAACATGGAAAGCCTAGAGACACTGAGGGCTTTGTTTGCAAAAAAAAAGGACAAGTGTTCTGTCAAATGAAAAAGCAATTTTTTTTGCCCTGTGACAGAGGTGGGTTGGCCAAGAACTGGGATTTTTTGTTTGTTTGCAATAACACCAAGGAGGAGAAAGAGGATCAGAGATTTTAAGGACCACCTCTTATTTTTTTATTAGTCAAAACCTTTCATGTATGTTTATGACTAACCAATATCCCTTGCATGAGAAAGAAATTCCTTAGCAAATAAGTTTAAGGAATTTCTACTTTTTTAAATGGCATCCAACATTTTTTTGAAGCCTCTGAAATATGAAAAAAGATTAAAATGAACCAAAGGATTTTTTCCTCCAGAACATACTGGGGAGGAAATCTTGAAGTCTGAGCTTTTTTGCAGATCTGGAGAAAAAGAGTCATTTTCTGGTGACCAACTGCAGATGATATTTTTTGTAGTTTTCTAAAAATGTGAAGTAGAAGTAAAGCTGCTTTCAGGTTGTGTAAATTAATCCTGACCTTTCTAACAAATGTAAATCACAATCCTTTAGGTTTGTCACTTGGCACAACACATTTCTGGAACAAAACAACAAAGAGGCTAAAAATATATGGACAGAGTTCCTTCCCATGGCGAAGAAAATAATGGAAGAGTTGGGCATTACCTCTTTGTAAAAAAATAATCAAAAAGAAAAAAACACACATGCAAAAACCCTAAACCACAAAATGATCTTCTACTTATTTGCTCCCTATTGAACAAATAATCCATTTTTTAGAAGGAACTACAAATCTAAAGTATTTTAGGCCCCCCAAAAACACTCTGTCAAATTACAAGGCAGCATTAACTCACAAAACACCACCATGACCTGCAGAATTAACAGCACCCCTGTATATTCAGTACAAATAGCATCAGTCTTACCCAACTTATCCAGTCTTTTCTGACTGATGAGCCAGAGACTGAAAATGCAAATTATTTCTCAGTCCTGCATTTTAAAGACATGATATCTTAATACAACAGTTGCATAAATGTGTATTTATACAAAACAAAAATGGCAATCATCAGGCCCTTGAAGAATATGCATAATGTGAGTTTTCACTAATGAAATAAATACAACTTGATGCTGAGCCAATCTAATTTGTGGGAAGCAGGGGTGAAGGAATCAATCATCTCTTCTGAAAATCTCCATGTTTAGAAAGCCAAAAGCTGTGTAATGCCCACAACATTCTGTGACTATGTGGTTCAATTTGATACAGTTTTACAACACCAAAATACAGAACAGGAAAAGCTTACAAAATTGTGTGTAGTGAGTGGAACATGATCAAGGAAGTCCACTTGCAGTTCCTCTCCAATCAAGGAGGCAGCATCTGTATTCCAATCCAAACGCACTTTTTTTCTGAAAGAACCACCAGAAAACAAAATTATTTAGGAGAGAAGAAGTCTGGCCTCACCAACAATCTATTCTTTGTGAGTTTTCATGAGTAAACTGAAAATAAATACAAAAAAAAGCGTGGCTAACCTCTTACAGCTGCTAAGGTCTGTGTCCTCCACTTCAAAAATCAGGAGCAACTCTGAACACACTGCGAGTCACCTCTAAGTCATTTATATATATATGTATTATTTGAAATTGGACACCTAGGAGCTTTAATGGAGCCACAGCAAACAAAACCTAAGAAATTGTGAGTGACAGACTCAGTGGCACTGAAGTTACTGGTGACCCCGGAATGGCCTCAGTGGCCCCACTAAGCCCAAGCCTCAGGAGGTGTGAAGTGTATTAACCCCAGGAGATACTTCACCCCTCAGCTTGTAAAATAATTGTTTGGGGTTTAACGGCAGCATCCCCAGTCCTACAAAAAAATGAGGGATGTCTGAAGTGACACTTAAATCCAAACACTGGAAAGTTGCAGAGGAGTGCAGAGCCTCAGAAGTGGAGCACACAGAGATGTTCAGTTGGTTACGAATCAGCAGCACTGACCTACAAATGTGCAGCATCTCAAATGTGAAGACATCACTTCATGCAGAGGATGCCAAAACCCTCAGTAAGGTGATACAAGCACTTGAGTGAATCCCTCCACTTTAAGTGTGTTCAATATTTAGCTTATAACAAAAATAAAATCATTAATACCCAGGAAGCTGAAGGGATGTCCCTAGAGGAGAGTACAGAAAGCACCATGGAAGAGTTCAAGACAAACTGTGCTTTTCAAAGGAACCGGCCACAGAGAATAAAAAGGATTATTGCTGCTGTTCCAAAGCCCAGCTTTTTACATTCTCTAGTTGAAAAGTTTCACTCTCACCCTTTTGTTTCAGCAAGTCGAAACACTGCACAGCACTCTGGCTGCAGCCCCCTCACTTTCAGTGCCTTCATAAGACAGTCATGTAAGGTCATCCCATTCCGCACATTTACCTGTGACCAAAGGGAAAAAATCCAACAAAACATTTAGGCAGTGACTGCAGAATTTCTTTAAGCTTTTCCAGGGGTGGAAGGTCTTTTTTTTTTTCTCATTTTCTTTAGAAATCCCAGTAAAACTGCACAGCTGTTCATTTTTGATAAGGAGATAAATAAAAATTACTTGTATGATGTAACAACAAAGGGCTGTGCCTTCCAATTTAAGTTTCTGCACACTGAGCCAGCCTGCCAGGCCAGCATATTTTGTGTCACATCCCCACCTACTGTGTACTCCTGCAAAGGAAATTTTGAAGCCATTTCAGAACTTATCAGTTACTTACAATTACTAATTTTCTATGAAAGAGAATTTTATACAAGTAGCCTACAGAAGTAATAGAAATGCAGGCAAATGGAGTTACCTGAAGCACAGAAAAAGGCTTAATTTAGATTGCAGGGAACTGTGTGTAAGACTATTATTAGCATTCTCAGCTCCAAGAAATTGTACAGAAGTGGTTCCTCGAGAAGTTTCACTTCAGTTTTAAGCCCCACACTTCACTGAGGGCACAGGGACATAAATGACTGTCCTGCAGACATTGCCTGGGGCAGCCAACAACTGCCTTTTAATGTGAAATATGTCAGGAAAGTATCTTTGGAAAATAAGCACCGAGGCAGAGAAATACAGGTTCTCAAAATACAGATACAGTGATTGCAAAATATGTCCTGTAGAATTAACAAAACAACAACAATTCCTTAATCACAGGATCCCTCTGTGGATTCCTCATGCCAGACACACATCCCAGTGTCAGCAATGGGAACAGCACGACATTCCTGGGATAAAGGTACCACACACTTACCACCGTGCGCTGCTTGTTGGGCAGGAAAACACGGATAGTGTTGCTGGTTTTGGAAGCGTCTGATATTTTGCCATCGTCGGAGGCTCGGCGCTGATAACCAAACTGCTGCACAATGGTAGGGGAAATACAGTTGGGGCCATCAAAGACAGAATCCTTGAGTCCAAACCCATTACTGATAGTCTTCCAAGCGCCCTGAATGTGCTCCATGGATGCGGTCTGGGAAGGAGGAATTGGGAGAGTCAGGGAAAACGACAATATCCTTTGCTGTAAGTGGTACTTTCTCTTCCCGGACAACAAGTCTCAGCCTTTTCTGAAAGCAGCTGAAAACTGCACCAACATGTGCCATGATCACATGGCACAGTTCACCCACATCTGCAGCATCAGCCCAGCTTTCAAAAGCACTTGACCTTCTACACATCAACAGATTATTAGGAATACATGCAGAATTCCTCTGACTTCACCTCAGGGTCACAGGAGCAGTTTCCCCTCATGTTAATTTAGCTGTCAAGGCCTGAGGGGCCTTCAGAGAGGTGGCCAGATGCTGCAGGCCAGGACAGTCCTGCAGGCCAGATGTGGCACACAAGCATTAGCCCAGACTTAAGGGTTAAGAGAGGCCCAACAGGAATTATAATAAAAAGCATTGCTTAAAGAAACTCTACTTTTATCACTGATTTTGGAGCTTTGGGTTTTTATTTATTTTGGGTTTTTTTATTTATTTTAATACTATCACAATTAACATATAGTATGAAAGAGCATAAAAAAATGTCTCAACCCTCACACATACAATACTCAGTTACATTTCAGAATAAATAAAGGGTGACAGAACTGGGATTGGTCAGCCTGGAAGAGAGAAGGCTCTGGGGTGACCTAACTGGGGCCCTCCAAGACCTGAAGGGAGACAAGAAAGACGGAGACTTTTTACAAGGGACAGGGCAAGTGGGAATGGCTTCCCACTGCCAGAGGGCAGGAATAGATGGGATATTGGGAAGGAATTCTTTGTGAGGGTGGGGAGGCCCTGGCACAGGGTGCCCAGAGAAGCTGTGGCTGCCCCATCCCTGGAAGTGTCCAAGGCCAGGCTGGAGCAACCTGGGATAGTGGGAGGTGTCCCTGCCTATGGCAGGGGTGGCACTGGATGGGCTTTAAAGTCACTTCCAACTCAAACCATTCTGGGTTCTACAAACCTCCACCAGAGCCAAGGACACAACCAACCCCCTGCATCCTTCCCAATCAACACACTTTTTTAGCACATGCAGCTCTCACAACTGCAATGCAGCCTGATCTCCAAACTGTCTCCAGAAGAGCATGGTCATTGATTTCCTCCATAAAACTGCATCCCTCTCCAAACACCTGGGAAAACAACGCTCAAAACTCCGTGGCACAGCTGCCTATCTTTTCCCATGTTAGCAGATTGCTCAAATTCGCCTCCAGTGGCTGCACACACCACCCATATCCCTGATCACCTCTGTGAAAGGTGACCACTATTAAAGCTGCAAAGTCACAAGGCACATCAGTCAGGAAATGCCAAAATAGAGGTCTTCCAAGCAATCCCAATTCCATACCCTTATAGTACAGGAGAGACTTACACTGGAAGGGCTGCACTGGTCCTCTGAAACCACTAACAATCTAATTCAGCACACAACACCCAACACTCCTTCCTGAACACCCATCAGTAGCTGTTCCAGCCTCACTTCACGTGTGGTCCTGCACCTCCTCTGTTCAAACTATTTGAAACCTCCAATTCATTTCCTCACACTTATGTCAGAGAAAAGAAACTGTGTGTGTTACTCTTGAAGAGCTAAAACAATGGAATTCTTGGATAAAAACCATCTCCACTAGTGTTAAGTGTCCATTTTGGGGTGTCCAGAAGGATGAACTTTGAATTTCAGAGTGTGTTCCCTCACAGCACAACTCTGAAGAGCCTCAGCTGGATTTTTAAGTACTTCACATTGTTCCAGAACTAAATCCAGGCCTGACCAGCAGCAAGAAAGGAAATGTAACATAGGCAACTACAACATGTCACAGTTGAGCAGCACTGCCCTACAAAGGCACCACAGAGGTCACAAACACTCAGCTACACTTACAACACCCTATGATGCACATGGCAGCTAAAAGGGTGAGTAGTCAGGGATAGCAATAAAAACCAGAGTGAAGATAAACTGGTAGATAAGAGGGGTAAGATGCAACCAGACAGCTCATTCTCTTTCCTTAACTCTCCTCCTATGGGAAACTGCCTTGTTTCAGCCTTCCAGGTAACACAGGAGACAGGACAAGAAGAGGTGACATATGGAACAGCAGGCAGCCACCAAACCCTCTGTGTTGTCACTGCTGGTGTGAGTTGATAACACCTTGTTACAGCCTTTATATTTAATCTTGACATGCTGCCAACATTTCCTGAAAAATTCCAGAGAAAACAGGAAATGACCAAAAAATTCAAACTCGCGCTTCGACAAAAGGGAAATTTTGTACCCAGAAAGGTCATTCCCTGCTCCTAGGGTATTCCCTGCTCCCAAACACACTGCAGCACAGCCCACTGAGGGGAGCAGCTGAGAAGGTAGGGAAGTTGAACAGATATTCCCATGAAAATAGACAGGGAATCCCTGCTGGGAAGTTGCTAAACCTGCCCCTGGGATCCACGCAAAGGGCTTGCACTGGGAAAGCTGGAGCTGGTTAACCAAGAGCACTAATAACTGTCCTGCTGCTGTTCAAGGACAAGCCTGGGGTGGGACAGAGGCTCCAGGGCCTCACAAACACCTCTTCACCCAGGCCAAGGACAGTCTGGTTGAGAACACTTCAGTTCTGACACTGGTTCACTTCTCAAACCTTATTGCAAATTAGTGTCACAAACAGACAGTCAGAAAAGTTGCTTCTTAGGAAGTAATTTATGAATGAATTACACCTTTCACCTGCCCTCTAGTGTAAAGAAAGCAAGCTTAGAAATTATATGAAAATATACAAAACCATCCACTTCGAACTCAACCAGCTCATTGCACACACAGGTACGAGGTGAGAGAATCAGCAGGGCCAGTTCTGAACTGACAAAAATAACATTTCTGACACAATATTGCACATCCACACCTGATTTCCAGTGGGTTCAGAGAACACAGAGCCAAGCACAAGAGCAGAACCCAGCAGACTGTCACAGGACACAGGTCTGAGCCCACCTCTCAGAGCCCTGCAACTGTGCCTTGCCATCGACTTTTTTTTTTGCCTTGGGTATTTTTTACCCCCAGCAGTCACTGATTAAAGGCATTTTTTTACTCCAACTATATTCATTCATTCCAACTCCCCCAAGAGCCACTCCAGTTCACTCCAGTGAAAAGATGCCTGATGTGTTCTAAAGAGAAATTTCATTTAACAGAGGAAAGATTTTACATTATATATACATTATTCTCAGTTTCTCTATGCCAGAAACACTGTCCTTCCTTTAAATGAGTTACAAGCATGTTTCTGAAACACAATCATGACCAGATACTGGATTTATGTTAATGCCATGCTCAAATAATCCATTGCCAGCTGAATGTTTTCATGCATATTTCTAAACATTGTCCTTTAAAGCTTTTCTTCCTGCAACACTTTCATGAAAATGACTTCAAACAGCCTGTCTACAACTGAAAAACTGCAACAGCAGCAGTCAAGGAATATTTTAAGATATTGAACTGTATCAATCCTTTTGTAGATCCAGGACTGCAGGAAGCTGATATTGATTAGCTTCATATTAAATGTTCAGTTTGAGGAGAAAAATGTCATATATTCCTCCAAGTTCCACAGGAATACTAAACACTGCGACCAAGAATGCACTTTTCAGCAGTTCTCTTTGTGCAGATTACAGATTCTGATCATTAATCATTTGAACAAGCATTAAAACCAAATGCACACAACAGCTATGGAATGTGCACATCCAACAGCAACAAATTCCTGGAGATCAGTCACTCATCCCACTCAATACACTCATGTCATTCACTCAAATTCAAAAGATACTTCAAGTTACTTTCACTTTTTACATGACCAGCAAAAAGTGTTTAGGCAGAACTGTTCCAAATTTCAGTCTGCCTCCCTAAGAAATGCCAAAACTTGAAAGTTCACAGGATACAGAGCTAAACTCCTCCTTTAGGTACCTTGCCCTTCCTCTTTTTTGCTGAAACAAACACCAAAAGCTTTTAAAAAAATGTAAAAACAGTTCCCCAACTCACACAAGTGCTGCCAATTTTAGCCTCATAAACAATTAAGTCACATTCACGTTTAATGAAATACAATTACAAAGATAAATCACCGCACAACAAAGCCCAGAATTCATTTCAAACTGAACGTTTTTGTTAATAAATGTAAGTTTGGGAAGTTGCTTACTAGAAAAATTTTCACCTCTGACACAAAAAGATCAATAACACATTTAACTGTGGCCTTTTCTCCTCCCTTACAGTAATTATTGACTGATTTAACACTGCTTGGGTGACCAGTTGTCTGGGGGAGAAACAAACTCACACCAAACATCTACTGTGATATACAGTTGTATTTTTCAGAAGTAGCTTTTCAGAACAGGAGAAGATAAAGATGGACACATTCCTACATTAATAAATAAAGCTGTGATCCATGTAAACATAAATGCAGGGCATGAGTTAGGATCAGCTTAACAACCCAAGCAAGTCCCTGGTACATCTACAAGGCTGGTGCTTTTTCCTTTGCATGTCCTTCATTTTGAGAGATCGATGCCAAAAAATTAAAAATTAACAGGAGGAAAAAACCAGGGGAAAAAACCAAACCAGAACAAAACCAACCAGTACTGAAGCACATAAAACTGCTGCCTCAGTTGTTCTCAGCTGGGAATTACCTTTATTTCCCAGAATCATTCACTTCTTAGTAACTACTTCAGCCTTTATGCTGCCAATGTAACTTTGAAGTATTCAAAGAAAAAAGAGCAGCTCCAGGCTACTTTTCCTGGAAGTAGCCAATTTTCAGAAAGATCTGTTTGGTTTATCCTTCCCACACAGATTATTCCTATTTCAGTCACCCACATGACATTTGTATGAGGGTCAAACATGGAGCTCTGAGTTTCCCTAAAAAACCTGAATTCCTGTGTTAGGGCAAGAGGAGCACTGAACACTCAGTATCTAAAAGAGGGATATAGAATCCAAATCCTTCTCTTTCCTCAAGAAAAAAGCTATCTCAGGTAAAAGGTAAAATGCAGTAGGTATCTCCAAGCATTCAGTCAGACTTTTTTTAAACTGCAGTTAAGTAAGGCTGCTGAGATTATACACATTCATAAAGAAGTTTGTGAAATTGTTACTGGAACAGATAGGAAAGGAAAAAGCAAGCAGGGAAAGCACACAAATGTTGCACAAATATTTTGTACACATTTTGCTAAAAAAGCCCCAGAATCTTATGTTATGAAGTAAAACCTCCAAGCTTTTTCTAGTATAATTTTTTGTCTAATGTGCTTTTAACATTAAGACTATTAGAGATGAAGTGTTGAGATGTTCTCTTTAATTTGCTAAATTCAAATGCATTATTAGAAACAAAAAACATACTAACCACTGCTTTCCCCTACCTGATTGTATCAGAATCACATCATTACTTAATGTCACTTCTTTTTTCTTCTAACAACCCAAGAATCCTTCACAGGGGGATCCTCCAAAGGAAGAGTCACAAAGACAGCTCTTTAAAGCACACCCTGACTGCACAGGGGGGCTGTGAGTGCTTTGTCTTTAGCCAACACGACATTTTGGACAAGCATTTTTTCCCCCAAGTCTCTCCAGAACTGCACACACACTCTCTGACACGTGTCCATTTGCATTCTGAACTTGCTCACACTCCAATTGTTGCAAGTCTGAAAGCCCCAAACTGTGTCTGCAGTTGCCTGGAACTCGTCCACTTTAGAGCAAGGACGAAAAAGTTACTCAAATGTCAGCAATCCCCCAAATGCCCTTCCCACACGAGTTCTCCAAGATGAAACAAAAAGGGACTGAGAACCTCAGCACCAAGAATTGCTGGCTCTGTCCTCCCTCAGGGCAGTGAATGGGACAACAGTGAGGACACACCAGTCCTCACACCACGCTCTGGAGTCATGGAAGCAGCTGCTGGGAGCTCCATGGCACAACTACAGTTTGCCTGTATGTTATAAATACCAGAGGTGATCTCTGCACTCACTCAGGGCAGCTTGAAACTAATAAATGTAGTTTATTAAAGGTGGGTCCTGGGCCAGAACGGGCAGTGCCACGTGGAGGCAACACTGTGATTCCAAGAGCTTGGGCATGGAAGCAATGTACAGAAGAGGGGACAGGGCAACAGCACCAAGAAATGTTGGAAAAGGCCTTGAGGTATTTTTCTTGGATAAAATAAAACAAATGATTCTCCCTTATATTTTATAATAAAGTGCCCCTGGCAATAGTTAAACATTTATTTCTGCAATAAGAACTAAATCTAACATGCTACTACTCGAGTATTTTAGTTACAAACTGCCTGGAGAGCTTAGCAGCTTTATTTGCTTGGTTTGTATGCACCTGTATTTGCAAAGAAACCTGCATAAAATGGCAAATAAAAACTGAACACAATTAAAAATTAAAGACTGTATATAAGCAAAATTACTTAGACTATGTCAAACACACACTGTCCTGAGAGCCTCCAAATAGAAATTATGCTCCATTTTAACTCTATCTTACATTATCTTACTAAACACATCCACAAAATTACAATTCTGGTTTGGGTGGGCTCTTATTTATTTAACCAAGTGCTATAACAGACGTTTTGTTTCAGAGATTGAGTTTTAAGATAATGTCACAGACATGATTTACATTAGGTCTGGATTATTCACAACGGACCTGCAGTTGTGTGGAAAAGCAAATGCTATTTGGAGAAGACAGGCAAATATCAAGATGTAAAGTTCCAAACTGAGGAAGGGCTTTTCCCTTGCAAAGTAAATATCCACGGAGACTGACTAAAATAAGAGCTGAAGTTAAATATACATTGTGACAAAGCAAACACTGAAACAACTAGAGGTGCCAGAACAATTTAGTGGAGTTTTTCTAGGGAAAAAAAAGCAAATTTTAGCAGTGCAGGAATACAAGCACAGAGCTCTGCTGAGAGGCTTCCCTTCCCCCAGGAAAGGTCCAGGGACCACAGGATAAATAAAGGAGGAAAGGAAAGATAAGAGAAAGTTATATACCTTGAGTTTTCCTTTAAGTGAATGAAGTCCTATGGCAAAAGGATGAAGCACATCATCTGTGGAAGGCAACACAAAACCAGAAGGTATTTACTATTTTAACAGAAACTTATACATATGTACATTTGATACATATCAAATTACCAACAGAAAAAACAGTTTGTGAATTACATTGGTGATAAATTGTCAACCTTCTCACTCTTGAGTTTTCAGGGCTCTCCAGCCTTTCAGGATTTTACACAACATTTCAGGGTCATGAGACATGTGCAAGGCCAGACTGAACAACAATCAAATGCTACCCAGTTCAAAAGAACTTCATTGAAGAACATTATAAAGATCTTTTACAGCTAAAAACTCACTGAAGTAAAACTGAAGTTGAAAACTTCCTTCTAACACATGGGTTCCTCATTTATACAGGAACACCTTGCTGACAAATCCTGGATACAAACCAAACAAAGGGTAACAAGCCTCTGAAGGCTCTGTGTTATAAGCACCAACTGCAACAGGGAGAAAGAATTCCCAGGGAAACTGAAGAAATCTGGATTAAAAGGCTGGAAGCTCAGATTAGTCATACAGCACAAATCAAGTATAAAAAATATTCACTAGGTAGTAAATGGTAAAATGCTTTCTACCCAAAATTCTCCAAGTCCTACTTAGCAATTCCTAAAACAACCTCATGCAGAGATGATTAGGGAAGGCAAAATTGCCTTCCAGTCACAGCTCCTGGGGCTGGAAGGGGCCCCTTGGGATCCAGAATACTTTGGGATCGCCACACTGAGCCATTTAAGTAATTTTAAAATGAAAGCCTACTCACATCTGAACTGTGCAGTTACCCTGCTCACTACCTGGCACAGCTCTCTCCACCACTCAGGAATGTGACACCAAGAACTGGGAATATGATTTTTCCCCATGGAAAAAGATAAACAGGGAGACTGAGGAGAAGGGAGGAAGGAATGCTGCCTTTTGCTGAGAAAAGCTGGGATCTTCAGTTGTAACCAAGTACAATGAATGCAGCCAGTACAACAGATAATTTAGATGAAAAACAGGATAGAAAAGTGATAGGGAAGGGTACAAATTTCACAAAATAAAAACACAACGCATTTTTATGGTAAAATCAGCCAGAAGATTCCAATACACAAATCAAGAAAAGAAGGCACAGCATAAAACAAGTGTGGTGGGTTAAAGAAGCAGCAGGTACAACATTTCCACCTGCAACCAAAGCAAGAGTTTAAGGGAGGAAAAATTACATGTTTTTCTTGACAGATAAGACACATGACAAAAAAATCCCTAAGAACATTCACTGACAGAACTGGCAAGAAGGAGGGTTTAAGAAGCCAAAGTGCTGCCACAACACCAGCTGTTGTCACAGATGTGAGATCCAGTTAAACCTGAGAATTGTTCAGTAAGACAATGGCAAAGCTGAGGGAGAAGAGAACGAGGAGGAAGTTTGCCTCCTTGCAGGATTTCCACCTGGGATGCACAGTGGACAGGAGCAGGAGCAAGGGAAGCAGGTGTCCTGGAAGGGGAACACTGAGCCCACACAAGGTGCTCACTGATCACACTTTGGTGTCAAACCATGGCTTTGACAAATTGCTACAAATATACACCTAAATCACAACCAGCCAGAACAACAGCTTGAGGTTTGTGCTTCAGTGTTGTCAAGTCACCTTTGAACTACATGGTTTTAGAGAGTACACCTGGACAATCCCGTATTTAACATGTGTGCATATATATATTTAATATATACAACATCTATATGTGATACTTCTGCAGCTGAACTGCAGTGTTACACTGTCAGAGCATTCTTGTTGTTTCTTCCACTTTTCACTACAAATACTTTGGTAGATGCAGCCCTTTGTCACTGGCAGTGCTGAAAATTCATTCCCAGAAAAAAAAAACTAAATTAATTTCCTATTGTCTAAAGGAACCATCAACTTAAAATTTAATCAAAATCAGCCAGCCTTTTAGAACTTATGACAAAAACCTCCTACTATATTTATCCCAGTGTACTGTTAATCCACTGTCTTTAAAAAAATCCCACTGCCTATTTAAAGTCTCCAAATGAAAAAATGAGAGACAAATCAATACACAAAGGAACACAAAATATTAAAAAAACACGTCAGACATAAAACATGCAAACAAAGTGACTCTCTTGCAATCACAGTGACAGGATTATTTGTGGTGACACAAGAAAAAATATTTTCAATGTAAGACAATTTTAGTCTCGATCTGCACAACAACTTTATTGAAAATTTTCTTCAGAGCACGCAGTAAAACAAAATTATTGCAGGTACTGTCCTGTAATTCAACATCACAAGGGCAGATCTTACTGGAATAGGTAAAAATAGCACTAGTGAACATGCCAAAGGACAGTCTTTCCACTACAGGGCCAGTACTTAGATTGCAACATCAGCTGGCTCTCTTTTTATAACCTCTTGATTGCCAGGGAACCAGTCACAGAGCCACTTCAAAGGGCTGAGAACTCCAAGAGTAACGTCTGGCCCCGTCTGGGAGCCGGAATGGATGCCCTGGATCTGTGGCAAGTACACCATCACTGCCCGTGGAAGATGGGAGGATTCAGCACACACGGAATGGATGCCCTGGATCTGTGGCAAGTACCCCATCACTGCCCGTGGAAGCTGGGAGGATTCAGCACACACGGAATGGATGCCCTGGATCTGTGGCAAGTACACCATCACTGCCCGTGGACGCTGGGAGGATTCAGCACACACGGAATGGATGCCCTGGATCTGTGGCAAGTACACCATCACTGCCCGTGGACGCTGGGACTGGGAGGACTCAGCACACACGGATGACAGCTCAGAACAGTTTAGTTTTTGTTATGTAAAACTGGAGGCTCGCAGGCTTTGCTGCTTCCTCTGGCTACAACACCCTTGGATTGCCCGTTCTCTGCCAGCCCCACACGAGCCACCCTGCACAGAACCTGCTTTGGCCCATCCTGCAAGCCCCAACCCCTGGAAGCACCACTGCCCAGCCCTGAGCTCCAGAGGGCTTTGAGCACCTTTCCCACAAAGGCACCAACCAGCACGAGGTGAACATTCAGACCAGTGATCAAACTGGGCCACCAGTGGTGTTTCCCTGGTGCACTCGTGCCCCACAGCCAGCAGCCTGACTTGCAGGTGACTGGAATTGCTGAGCTTTCCAATTAGGTACCAGGGAAACCAGTATCCTCCCGTGTTCAACACCACAAACAGGTTCCTGCCTGCTCCTGCCTAGAGATTGGGATTGATTGGACACAGCTTTCCAAAGTTATTGGAGACAAACAGGGAGGGAAAAGCAGGCTATAAAAAGGCAGGGCGTCACTTTGCTTGCACAGGTGCTCTTACAGTTTTCTCCCTCAGTCTAACAAAAACTGAATTATCATCAACATATTTAACCCTCCTTAGACCTGAAAGTGCTGGAATAATCAAAGAGAATTTGTTGTTTGCACACAGTGGCCCCAGTACTGTGTGTCTGTATGAAGAACTGTACACAGGTCTCACGCAAATTCAAAAGTAGAGAGAGTTTAGACACTTCTTCCATACTTAATCCAGGAGTTTTACCAAAAAAACCCTCTCAGACACACTAAATTACAACAGGAATGCACAAATAAAGAACTATTTTAATAATAACTAAATAATTTAAAAATATTGTAACAGCACTGTGCTATAGATTAGATCTGAAGGGATTCAAACTCTATCAGAAATGATCAAAATAAGGAATATATTAACACAACAGTAATCCTGGAATCAACAACTGCCAGATCAATTCTGAACTTCAGGAATTAATAAAGATTTCATAGATTGTGAAGCCGGGTCACATCTTATGTCACAAATATGATGAACTTTCATGGAAACTTAGAACAAGTTTCTATAACAAAGTTTAAAATTAATATGTATCAAAATGCATCTTCTCAACTGAAAGCTGGAGAGGTGATTACAGATCTCACTTCCACATTAAGTGGAGTTAAAATCCACCTTATTTTTCCTTTTATAAGAAAATTATTGTACTTCCTCTGAAAATCACTTGGGAATACCATAACTAGCATTTTTCAGGCAGCAATAAATTAGGGTATTTTTTAATTATGATTAACCAGTATTTCTTCTTCCCAGCCACATTTCCACCACTGAAACTTCCAGTCTAATGGTTGTCCCTACATTTGCAGGATGATCCCTCTGTATTCCTGAATTTCTGTACCAATTCCATGCAAAAAAGGGGTACATGTATCTTCACCTGTCTCACTGTGCTCCTTCAGTTACTTGAAGAAACTCTTACGGAAAATCGCACATGTAGTTTCTTCCACACAAGAAAATTAGAACAAAGCCAAAAGAATGATGATTTACTCATCTCCTCCACAGGCAGCAAGTGAGTAAAGAGAGACAGGTGCCTTTTGTGGTGTGCTAACAGACTGGAAAGACCACTAGAAAATACAAAGTATGACCAGACTTTGAGCAAACACTCTTAAATGACTGAGTATTGAACAAGTGGGATGTACAAAAGCCAGCACAAATTACTGATAGAGCTGACAGGGACATTCACTGGCAGCAATAACTGCCAAAATAAAAAGACAGTACAGAGAAAGGAATATTAGTCATGTGTTAGAAGTTTTTCAATCTACAGAAGTATAGAATATCCTGGGTTGGAAGGGACATGTTTTCCTTTAAGGCATTAGACATTTTTCTCCTCTTTGTGCATCTCCCTCTTGCTAATCCCTCAATTCAGTGTTCCTAAAACCCTCACTTTCCAAACTCCAGCTGGTTCTATAGGGAAAAAATTTATGTAACACAAGATCATAATGGGGGCTCAGAGCCATTTTTTCAAGCCTGAACCTCTGAGCCAGCTTTAATTAATCTGGTTAACCCCCTGCCACACCCAGTTAGTGAAGCAACCTCCCTGTGCCTGGGAACTAAAAATACACGAGTGGCTCAAGTGCTCTGCCCCACACTACGTGTTTCCATCGGAATGCCCCATTAATTAACGCCCTTTTGTCAGCTGCTGTCAGAAATACAGCATTCCAGGGTCAAACCAAAGGCAGGTATGCGAGGGTAGCTGGAATGGCAACTGAAGCAATGGAAGAGTGAGACCAAACACACCGAGGGAAGGAGTGCAGGAGCCCCAACATCCCCTGCAGAGGGGCTGCAGACACAGGGCCCATCTCCAGATCCGCGAGTGGTGCAAAGGATAGACGGCAAATCGCTCACACACTCACCACGTGCAATCCCACAACTTCTGCCTCCAGTTAAATCCCAGCAGCTTTAACTGTGCTCGGTTTCTGAACTCGTTTGGAGCACACAGAGGACACAGGGAAGAGGAGGCACACCTGCAGCTGCAACCAGCCCCAGTGCCCTGCATTTACCACCGTGCTGGTCTACACAAACCCAGTTTTAACGTGTTCAAATCTTAGCTCTAGGAAGCTTGTCGTTCCTCATAAGCAAGCAAAAACCACTGGAAAATACACAATTCAATCACATGGACTACGGCGCTTAAAACCCTGAAAAAAATATACTCAGTTATGTGAGCATTCTATTTATTAATTACCAGTTCTAAGTCTTTTCTCATTTCCAAATGACTCAAGAAGGGGGCTTTGTTTATCCTCATGTGCTGTTGCACTGCAGCATTTGGGTACACAAGATGACCATATTCTATTAAACTGTAAAAGGTCAGTACACACTGCTGCAATAAAATCAACTTTGTGTAAAACAGATGACATTTATAGTACAAACACAATATTCAAGTCACTAGAGGAATAAACGTGCGCCAGCTGCTTTTCAAAGCAAAATTGCTGTTTATGAAAAACCAGCGCACGCAGCAAGAGCCAGCACAGCTCTGAGAATTATTCACACAACTTGGGCCAAAACAGACTTTCTTTTCAGAAGAAATAAGAATATCACTAAGCATGGATTGCCCATACAGAGTCAGTTGTGTCTACTTCATGCTGTCTCAAAACTGTGAGCTCACTGCTAAAATATCTTGTTAATTTGTCATGGTTTGCAATATTACCTGTTTTCCTTGTATTATAGCAACTCCTCTTTCAGCTGATTTCCAGAGCTGACCAACTGTTTCCACCACCTCACTCAATACACAGTGGATATGTTTTGTATCAGAAAATACCAAAGGGTTTTGCATGAGCAATTAAAAATCAAAACTGGTACAGGGTAGATGGAAACATGTCACACACTCACTCAAATTCACATGTAACTTTCATGCTTCAATCCCCATCCTTGAAATTTGGTAAATTTCAAGCTTTAATTTTGAAGATTTTTGTTATTTCCCCAAATAAAGATAATGTTGACTTATACAATTTGATATTTTTATGACAAATAGAAAGCTGACTTCTACTTCTTTTCACACAAGTTACATACTCTTTAGACTTCTGCATTTTTAAGGATAGTCCAGAAACTTATTTCACACAAAATAATCCTTTTCAATTACTCCTTTTGTTTTCAAGCTGAATTTGCATGGAAGTTTTGGCAATTCAGCTGCACCAACCCACGTTCCCCTTGTTCCCCAGGCAGCTGGTGGTGGGTGCCCACGGCCTCTCCTCCAGCAGCTCTGGGATACATTACCTTATTCCAACTAAACACTTAGGCAGAGGCATGAGGAGTATGAAATTCCCACAGGCCAAGGAAGCCAAAGTATGGAAGAACTCTGCTCTCCATCAGCCAGGGCACCACAGCACAAACCCTTGGTGCTGCAGCACATTCCCATGGGAGGAGCCCACAGCCAAGGAAAACCTTCCCTCTTGCCCAGCTGGCCAAGGAGGACAAGCAACTTCACACAGGGAGGGGAGGAAAATCTGGGGGGTGTTTAAGTGAGGAATTAGCAAAGATTGGGAAGCAATTTTTACACAGTAATCCAATCTAACAGCTCTTGGTTCCCATCTCCAACAGAAGCTTTACAACAGCTCTGAATTTAATGTTTTCAAACAAAGAAAATGTTTTTTTTCTCTCAATTCCTGGCTTCCCAACAGTGAAGGAGGAGCCACATAAATAATCTGGAGGGAGGAGGGGAGTGTATGTCCCAGAAGAAATTAGTGCTGATTTAGTGTACCAAGAAGTGCTGACCAATGATTTCCGTGGGTCATGTTTGTGGTTTAGAAAATATGAGCTATTTTAATAAGTTGTAGTAAGTTCAGGCCCTGAGACAGCAGTGACTTCATATGTAATCTGAACAGAATATGTTAAGAATAACAAATGGAAAAGGGATTCAACTGAAAAAAATCAAGTTTTAGATCTTATGGGGAAAAAAATAGGTATTTTCTCTGCTACTTCCAGATTTTCTTTCAAAGCAGGTTAGGCAGTAGTGTTGCACAATAAGTTGTCCAGTCCTGAAGATATTAAATATGGCAACAAACCATATGAAAAATACATTCCAGGTTTCTGAAAGCATCACTGCTCAACCCAACTGCACCAGGTCACCTCTGATTTAATAATCTAACATGAAATTGTTTACTATATTCATCACCCATTTCATGAACACACAGATCTATGCCTCTTCCATGATTAATTGTAGCCTTAGGGTTTGCCTACAGAAAATCTTCATTAAGACAAACCAAATTAAAGCCACTTCCATTCCGAGTGTCCACAGAAGAGATTTAACTGCACTGCCTGAAATTAAGTCTCACATTCACCATCTCAATCTTTCCTTCTGCACCAACACTGCAGACACATCCTAAAGAACAAACAAGCCCATTCCAATTATACTCTGCTTTGACACAACACAATGATCCCTTAGGCAATATCTGGAGCTGACTTTTTCAGAAGCATTAAAAGACAAGACATTTTAAAAGTCTTTTGCACAGAACTATTTTCAGATGTTTTAAGCTGGTGTTGTTTTGGAGAAATTTGAGTTTTACTCCACCACAGATCCTTGTTTTACACACCTACAACAACCTGCAGCTGCACGTGGAACACACTCTGTGCTGCAGCAATTCCACTGCAACTGCTTTTGGGGTCTCACTGTCCCATGTAAGGATCCTGTAAGTCCTGGATGCCACTTAAAGGCTAAAACAGGAAAAAATGGACAAGAGCCACACGAGGCAGGTTATTTGTGTGTGCAGTTACTGTATAGAGAATGTAGCCCTGGCTCTGCAGGAACACCACTGCTACACAGCAAGGCTGGAACAGTTTGGAACAAATTAGACCACGGAAGAATCTTACTCCAGTTTGCAAATGTGTTTTTTTAACTGAACTTAAGTCACAAAAGAACGAAAGTAATCAAGCAAGCAGCTCAAAGCAAAGAATGTCTGAGCAGAAAGCATCTGGTTGTGCTGATACAGCCTAAAGGGGTTTTCCATTCCCGGTTCAGCAGATTGAGGATCACAGTGACAGCAGGGTCAGGGAGCCCTGCTGGAAGCACAGGAGGGACAAAGCTGGGCCAGCAGAGCCACTGCTGTGGGGCTCCACGTGTGTGGGATGCTCATCCCACTGCTCTTCCCCTCTGGAAAGGACACAGCTCCAGGTGTGCAGGATCCCCACTGCTCTTCCCTCTGGACAGGGCACAGCTCCGGGCGTTCACGATGTCCATTGCTCATCCCCTCTGGACAGGGCACGGCTCCCGGCAGGCAGGATGCAGCTCCAGGTGCGCGGGATGCCCATCCCACGCTCTTCCCCCCGTGGGCACGGGGCACAGCTTCGCGTGTGCCAGATACCCACTGCTCTCTCCCTCTGGACAAGACGCGGCTCCGTGTGTGCGGGATGCCCACTGCTCGTGACCCCCTGGACAGCTCCAGTCTGGAGGGATGCCCACTGCTCTTCTCCTCTGGGCAGGGCACGGCTCCAGGGGTGCGGGATGCTCATCCCGGCCTGGCGCTGCCGCTGACAGGCGGCGGTCCCGGCCCAGCCCCGCTCCCCCCGACCCTCGGAACCGCCGCCCAGCCCCGGACCCTCGG